>PVKA01008582.1:24089-72443 GCA_004027165.1 Ctenomys sociabilis
TGCAAGCATGGCGGATTTCCTGATACAAGAAGCTATATAGACTGTACAGACCAATCACAATTATACACGTGTTTAAATGGCATTGGTAGGATCATAAAACGGCGGGCTTTTCTCTGGATAGGAGGGGCCCAGGCACAGCAACAAGAACCTGGAAGCCGGATATGGGCGCCATCTTGGCAGACACGATGGGCGGGGGAGCGAGGAGCGGTCACCATCTTGGAATGGCTCCCGACAGAGAATCATCAAGATTATACACTATGACAAGGTAGCATTCATCCCATGGAATGGTACAATATTTGAAAAATCTATAAATGTAATATACTATATTAATAGAGAAAAATCTAAAAACAACATGACCATCTCAATTGATGCTAAAAAAAGCTTTTGACAAAATCCAACACTCATTCATGTTCAAAGTCCTACAGAAAATTGGAATACAAGGCCTCTACTTCAATTTTATAAAAACCGTCTATGACAACCCAATGGCTAATATAATTCTAAATGGAGAAAAACTGACAATCTTTTATTCTCAGATCTGGTATGAAACAAGGATGTCCTCTATCACCCCTACTATTCAATATAGTTTTGGAATCATTAGCTATAGCCATCAGACAAGAGAGAGAAATAAAAGGAATAAGAATACATAAAAAAGCTAAATTATCATTATTTGCAGATGACATGATACTTTACTTGGAATACCCAAAAAAACTCCACAAGAAGCTACTAGAATTAATACACAAATTCAGTAGCATAGCAGGATAGAAAGTCAGTACTCAAAAGTCAATAGCATTCCTCTACACAGATAACAGACACACTGAGAGGGAAATTAGGGAAGCCAGTTGCCCCAGCACCATTTGTTAAAGAAGCTATCTTTCTTTCAGTAAGCGTGTTTGGCCCCTTTGTCAAAAAAAATATTAACTAATAGGCACTCAGACAAAGGTCTGCTCTCTAGAATTTATAAACAATAATTTTTACAATAGCACCACGGAAAATGAAGTGCCTTGGAATTCACTTAACAAAAGAAGTCAAAGATGTTTTCACAGAAAATTACAGTACTCTGATCGTAGAGGATTTCAGAAAATGGAAAAATATTCCAGGCTCCTGAATAGGAAAAACCAATATCGTGAAGATGACCATACTCCCAAAATTGTTGTACAGATTTAATGCAGTCTATCAAACTGCCACCAACATACCTCCCAGACCTAGAGAAAGCATTCCTAAAATTTATTTTGAACCAGAAAAAAACTAGAATAGCAAAGGCAATCCTGGCCAACAAGGACAAGGCAGAGGGCATTAAAATCCCTGACTTGAAATTATACTACAAAGCTACTGTGATAAAAACAACATGGTATTGGCAATGAAATAGACCTGAGGACCAGTGGAATTGATTAGAAGTGCAGAGACCTCTACAAATACACTCAGGCACCTGAACTTTGACAAAGGGGCGAAATATGCTTACTGGAAGAAAGATAGCCTCTTTAACAAATGGTGCTGGAACAACTGGCTTGCAACATGCCAAAAACTAAAACTTGACCCAGGTCTATCACCATGTGCTAAGCTATACTCAAAATGGATTAAAGATCTAAACATTAAAACAGAAACACTCAATCTCCTGGAAGAGAAAGTAGGAGGAACTCTTAAAGACATAGGGATAGGCAAAGAGGTCATGAACAAAAATCAAATTGCATGGGAAACACTTGAAAGTATTAACAACTGGGATCAACTCTTATCGAGAAGTTTTGGCATGTCAAAAGAAACTGTCAACTAATTGAAACGACAATCCACAAATTTCAGAAAAACCTTAACTAATAATCACTCAGACAAAGGTCTGCTCTCTTGAATTTATAAAGAGCTAAAATACATTAGGGCCCTTAAATTTAAAGACCCAATGTAGAAATGGGCATCCATTTCATTCTCTGATGAATATACACTTCTCAGAAAATGAAATTAAAGAAGTGAATAAATATAGGAAAAAATGCTCCACATCACTAAACATCCGTGAAATGCAAATTAAAATAATACTAAGATGCCATCTCATCCCAGAAAGAATGGCTATCAAAAAAATCAACCAACAACAAATGCTGGAGAGGATGTGGGGAAAAGGGAACTCTTTTCCACTGCTTGTGGGAATGTAGATTGGTGAAACCATTATGGAAAGCAGTGTGGAGACTCCTTAAGAAACTAGGATTGGAAATCCCATTCAAGCCAGCTATCCCCCTACTGGGAATTTTCCCAGATGAATTGAAAACATCATATCATAGTGATATGTGTGTACCTATGTTTATAGTACAATTTATGATAGTCAAATCTTGGAAACAATCAAGATGCCCATCACATGAGGAATGGTTGAAAAGATGTGGTATCTTTATACAATGGAATATTACTCAGCTATAAAACTCAGCTATAAAAAATGATAAACTTGAAGCATTTATATTTAAGTGGATGCCACTTGAAGGCATGCTCATAAGTGAAATAAACCAGACCCACATGTGCAAATATCATAGTCTCCCTAGTATAACAAGCGAAAAGCAGAAATACAAAAGGAAATGTATAACATAATTTAAAGGAAAACAAGAACTTGAAGATGGGACAAGAGATGGTAAGGAGTAAAGCTGGGAAACAGGATAAGGACAAAGCCATACATTTGTACACACAAAATGAGCAAGACAATGATCCCCAAAAACATCAGCAGGTTTTTGAAAGTAGCAGTTAATTGACAGGATACTCAATCTCACTATCTATATATGCTGATATCTGTGAACCAAGCAACTGCACTGAAGATAGCAATGTGTAATAGAAGTGTCACCCTTGGAATGCTTGTCCCTCTGTCCACTAACTACATACTTCCTTTCATGACATGCCAATTATTACCATACTGTCTCACTTTAAAAAAACTTAAAAGTTTTCTTTAATGGATAATAAATTTTAAAAAAAGAGACACAAGAAAAAAAGTCACAGGATGGTGCTGCTACAATGCTGTATAGGTTAGATTTCTAAATTTGTGTGTAAAAATATGTGTCTATTCCTATTTTTAAAATTTTTTCCTCATATTATGTAAGGACTTAAAGTTCAATACATCAATACTTGATGGAAAATACCTGTTCCACATTATGCCTATGCCTAAGATGTTTGATATTTAGACAGATAGTGAGGGCAAACTGAACTGCATATGTTACACCGTAATAATCAGCTTCTCTTCTGGAGGGCTAACAACCTAAGTTTGCAGATCAAAAATTGGAGAAAAGGAAGGGCTGTGAGGTCAGCCAACATTTTGGCCCTAGCCTTTCAAGGTCAATGAAGATTCAGGATACAGGGGAACCTGTATTGTCACATCATGTAACTCAGTTGTGCCCCAAATTTTCTGATCAAGGAGATTATGGAGCCACAGAGGAATGTGATTGATGATGTATAGTGTGCCTAAGGAGAGTTACATGGAGAGAAAACTGTCTCTCAGGCTTTCACAGAGAGCAAATTGGTCCAGCAATGGCCATGACTCATCCATATGGCTGACACTGACAAAGTGCAGTACACGGTTACAGGGTAAATCCTGAAGGGATTTGATGGACCTTATCAGATACAAAAGTTTCAAGTGTTGTTATATCAGTCTTGCTTTATCTTGGTCTTAACTGTCCAGCAGAAAAGTATAAAAAGTAGGTATATAAAGTAAAGTCATATTAGTATGCTAAGCTGCAAAAGGCTCTAGTCAACAAACTCTGTGGATAACCCACTACTGTTGTGCACTGCTGGAGTGTGTTGGAGTGTTCTGCTGAATTCAAGCACCTATACTATTTAAATGCCAATAGAATACCCATCTCTGACAGGACTGAACAAAAAAAAAGGGGATACAAAGGAAGAACCATTTTGTATTTGTATATACAGAATAGTTAGGATAGATATACAGCTACTTTCGCTTAATTCTATGAGAAGAAAGATTTGCACTAATAGTGTTTGGATAGGATATCCTGTCTTCTTCTTGTACTATGGACAACTACTAAGAAGATAACAATGTAAAATGTATTATCTATTGAAAATGTCCTATTAATCAGCTTTGTAATGGTCTCATTGATATTTGTCTCTCAATAAAATTTTAAAAAGTAACTTCTAGCTGAAAAACAGTCCCTGGTGTATGCAATCTTAGCACAGTGGTGGGACACCATTGAGTGTGGTCCTTTCTGCTCTCTCTACTACCTATCAATTTCAGATGATGTGAGATACACATGCAGCGGTCCCAGATGAACACGCCTAATGACACCCTGTGGATACCTCCTGGACCTCAGCCCTTCTTCTCCTGGGACCCCAATCCTCTTCTCTCCACACTGACACTACTGGTGTCATTATTCCAGTCTTCTTGTCAAGATGGACTATAAGAGCCCAGATTAGCTACACTGATCCTTCTTTTCCTTCTTTAGCCATAGCCTAATTTTCTTTCTTCACAAATCTTATGAGACTCATTTCTTAGCTGATTGCCATGGAATCAATGACATGTTATTAAAAAAAAACTGCAGCCACTGGCAACAGGAAGGAGAACAGGGAGAAAACTTGGAAAACAGAGTAGGTGTGGAATTGTGCCTGACTTGACACAAGACTCCAAGTCGAAGCCTTACTGATGTTACTTGCCTCATCTCTTCATAGACATAAGGCATTCAGGGAGACATGAGGCAAAGAGGCTGCTTTGGCAGGAAGAGCCCCCAGCTCCATCTTCACCTGAGCCTCTCTCCATTGGGCCCACTCTCCCATTGGACCAAATCCACCAGGCCGTAGGCAACAGCATGCCCTGCCTAACTTCTATGGAAACCATGAAGGGTGGGAAGCATGTGATTTGAGTGTTGAGTCTGGTGAGTCTTCTAGTAACCAATCCAAAGGTAAAAGAATAATAATACATGAAATTCGTGTCATGTTCTATACCTTACAAACTGTTTTAGAGTTCACTTAACTTTTGGTTTTATCACCAACCCTGGAAGCAAAACAATTGCTATCTTTCATTTTATAGGTGAGAAAATTGAGGTCTTGAGAAGCTGACTAAGACCTCAGAGCAAAGTTATTAGCCAGAAGATTGGTACTAATGAGAGCTTTCCAGATGCAGGGAATGGCTTGCCATCTCTATAAAAGAGAAAATATGTGAGTATATCTGTGAGTTGCAAAATGTCACTCTGGTGGCTATGTAAGAAACAAGTTGTAGGTGGAACAGAGTATCAGTGGGAACAGAGAGACAAACCCAGAGCTACGGCAATAGTCCAAGAGAAATGTAATGGTGAGAATTATGGCAGGGTAGACTGAAGGGAAGCAGATGGGCTCTGGGCTGCCTGGGTATGGTGGTGGTAAGAGAAGACCCAAGGACTTCTGTTTCTCCATAGCTGTTTATCATCCTCAGGATAGGCTTCACATGTTTGCTTTCATTTTTACAGAGACAAGACCAGATTCTTCCTCATAGCTGCTGGTACACAGAGGAAGCTCAGCCTGGCCTTTGCACAGAGATCTCTTGGTGTGTCCCCTTGTTAATGATGCACAGCAGCAAAGGCAGGTGTCATATTTCACCTTAGTGCCTACCTTGACAGTTAGACTCTAAGGCAAACATGGAACTTGAAATTCTCAGAATAGGTGTCTCAGCTACTTTTTACTCATTGTTGCGACAAAATACCCAACACCCAAAATTAAGGAAGGAAAGGTTTATTTAGCTCACAGTTAGTGGAGGTTTCAGTCCACACTCGGCTGGCTCCAAGGCAGAGGGGCACAGGGTAGAAGGCAGCAGCTCATGGCAGCAGCAAAGAGCAAAAGGAGGAGCAGCAACTGTGGCATCTGTCAAGTCCCTCTCCCTTCCTTTCATGCTGGCTGCGAAGACTGGAGTTGCTCCAGGGAAGTGGCGGTAGCTGGGAGATCAGAGCTCCTCTGAGGAAGTGGAGTGCTGAATCCTTCCTTCACCCCATTATGTACCCTTTTTGGGCTGAGTCACTGGGGCAGACCCTCCAGGCTCCAGGGAGGGGCCTCCACACCCTAGGGCATGGAGTGGTGAGCCAATTCGGCCTCACTTTGGACCCCTCAAATTGACACAATGTATCAACCACCACAGTAGGAAAAAAAAAGCAACTTGTAAAACTACAGCAAGTGTCAATGTTATGTTATATGAAATGTTTGGACTACTGTCTTAATGTTTTAAGTTCACTTGTCTGATCATAGTTCCTGAAACCTAGTGACAAGAGAATTATTTAAAACACTGTCCTTAATTTTCTTCTCAAAATTCTGGGGGAGGGACAGTTTGTAGGTAAACAGAGTCAGGACACACTGAGAGTGAGAGACAGGCAGAAAGAAGTCAGGTAGTGTTTAGTTGGTACCTATCCAAGACCAGTGGAACAGAAAACGTGTGGGCTTTGTATCATGCTTCTCTCTTTTACCTGTATGACTTTTCTGAATCATCTTTTCTGTATCACAGAGGACAACAAAAACTAATTTTTTAAAACCCTCTGTTTCACAAGTCATCTTCAAAGTAATAGCATAGCCCTTGGCAAAGAGGACTCAATATTGTCAGTATGCTTATAATCCAAATGCAAAATGTTCTTAGGTATTTTGTAACCCTTTGGTGATAAAAGGAAAGCTCTTCACTTTCATTAGCAAAGCAGAGAGAATTATTTCAATTTGAAGTTGAAGTCTGTAAAACAAGTAAGTTGATTTTCAAACAATCAAGAGATATCTGTTGAGTACTATCTGCTGGTCATTTTGCAAGGTTGTGTGCAAGAAACAGGGCCATAGGAGGCAAACTTAGAGACCAGAGGGCGAGACACAAAGTGGAACTAGAAGGAAGCCCATGAAGCCTGCGTTGAGCACATTCAAGGGACGACAGGACAGTGGCTGTTCCTGTGGACCATCAGCCAGGGTGTAAGGTGGGAACAGTGACTGCCAGAGTATAAATGATAGTTTCACTCTTCCTGTATTCCAAACGTGACCCTTAAGTGCTAGTTCAGGAAAAGGTAGGGAATAACATTGTTTTTTTTTTCAGAGTAATTAGGAATCATTTTGAAATAGATCAGAATGAAACAACAGCTTCTGACATTTACTTGCAAACCAAATATCATTGGTCTTGTTTCTGAAATTAATAACTCAATGAGTTTTTTTTTTTTTTTTTACCAGAATCTGCTTTAAAAACTCAGCTTCCACAAGAGATATGAAGGCTCTACTCATTTTTAATCCAATGTAAAGTCAATAGCATTTTCTGAGCAACTACTCTGTACTGGTCTTAGGGCACAAAGCTGTGGTGGAAGGTTTCATGGGCTAGTGGAGGGGACAAGCATGGGAACAAACCAACTGTAATATGACATGCAGAGGGTAGTGATGGAGATGCACTCTCAGCTCAGAGGAGGTGCAACTGATTAACTGTGCTAGGGAGAGAACAGAAGTGTGTGAGGATAAACCCTAGGGATTCAAGAGAAGGAGGAGAGAACATGGGAAAAAAGAGGACATTCAGGGGATTTCAAGCAGTGGGAACAAGCACTTCCTCTCCCAGCTCCCAGGGATGAGCTCCACAGTTGGCCTTTGATGCTTCCTGATTTCAGAACTTGGGCAGGTTCTGTCCCTGATACTTATGCACCATTGTCCAGTGAATCTGCTTTTAGCTCATTTTGATCCTTGATCAAAAATAGATACATATACTGGGTTTGTTGTTGTTCATTTATGCTTGAATGAGGATGAATTCTATGGGGTTTGTCTAGAAGGCATTTAAAGAGCAAGACAGGATGAGTGCCCTGCCAGGAAGCCTGGCTGTGTTCAGTTGTGCCAGACCCTCTGCTCCCTTCAACCTCAAACTCTTGACTTAGTGAGGTTACCTATCAGTCACTTATAGTCAGAAACCTACAAATCTGCTGGCTTTAATGCTGCTAGCTTGGTAATATTTCTTTTCAATTGCAATTTCTTTTTGTAAAGCACAGTAAATACCTTTGGCAAATACCAAGATGAATGGGAAAAATCTTAATACTAGCCAGAAATTGGCCTTCAGTTTTTCCTTGTTGACACAGCATTCTGAGAAAGGCAAGGAAAAGGAGTGCTGTCTGTTTTCCCCTTTCTCCTGCCTTATTTATTTATTTTATGTATTTAGTACAGGGTCTACAGGGTCTCACTGCATAGACTGGACTCATAGTGATCCTCCTGTTTCAGCCTCCCAAGAGCAGGGGTTACAGATGTGAGCCACCACACCCAGTCTCAATCTCAGAGCTCCCTAGGTGCAGGGCAAGCATGGAATGGTGGGCATTGAACCCCAGTCCCTGAGTCTGCTTAAGAAGATGCTTTAGTCTACTGAGCTATCTGGCTAGCCCATTCCCACCATTTTTTTTTAAATTAAATTTACCTAGAAAAAACACAAATTGTCCTCCCATTCTTCCCATCACTCAGCCCCAGGTCTTCAGATGGGACCGAGTGCTGCTCTTATTTGTCTAAGTTTATATGTGAATTTCCAGGCCAACCTGAACCTTTATTCTCTTGCCCAAAGGCAAAGAGGATGAAGAGACCTCTACAATTCAGTCTGGCAATTTTATTACTTGATATAATTGTGGAATGTCTGGGAGCCAGAAAGCCTATAATCAAGGTCACATTTGCATATGATGTTCAGTTGAAACCAAATATTAAATTTCTAGAGAGAAAGGAGCCTTGCAAAACTCTCAGCAAGTGCAGCAGCGTCTAGGAACACCGTGGGCAATGCCGCTGCGGTGAGCAGGCTGCCGGGATCTCAGGAGGAGACCATCTGTGTGACAACATAAAAGAATCTAAGCTTGCATAAAGTTTGGCAGGAAGAATAGAGGCTAAGAAAGAAAGAAATGACCTTCAGTAGGAGGTTCAAAGTTCTTTTAAAGGTATCTATTAAGCCGAGGAAGGTGCACACTTGCTCTCAGCAGTGGCATGGTGAGGGAAAGGCAGCAGGAGCAGGTTAACAAAGATTTGCACTAATAGTGTTTGGACAGGGTACCCTGTCTGCTTCTTGTACTATGGATAACCACTAGGAAGATAACAGTGTAAAAAGTATTAATTATTGAAACTGTTCTATAATTCAGCTTTGAAAAAAAAAGTAAGTATACAGCTACATTCTCTTAATTCATTGATTAGAGGCATCTGCTCTAATAGTGTTTGTAAACAGAATACCAGGTATGCACCTTGTACAACAAAAAACCACTACAAAAACAATATGCAATGTATTAATTATTGAATCCGTTCTATTAATTTGATTTGAAACTGTCTCATTGCTACTTGTTCTTCAATAAAATAAACATAAAAATAAAAACAAAACTTCTGAAAAAAAAGCAGCTTTGCTTTGCTCTGGAAACCAAAAGGCACCCGCAGAGGATCCAGCCACTATGGAGATGCACACTTGACCTCACGCTGCAGCTGTGTTCCTCCAGAACCTCATTCTGAAACAAATGTGCTAAGTGGCTGTACTCTTGAACCCCCAACAGTCCTTCTGGAGGCCCGATTTCCCTGTGGAATGGGAAGGGACTACAAATCCCTGACTTTCTAATGTGGCATTCAAGCCTTGGGCAGATTATGCCCAGAAGAGGGGGTGGGTGGCAGGTAACCTCTGTTGTGACACTTCCTCCTCCAGATAAGGTCACAGGCTTGGAGGCTGCTCCTCTTATTCAGGACATGGCAGAATTCTGGAGTAGTAGTAAAGCAAGCAAAGGAAAACCTCAGGACAATTTCAAGGGGTTTAGGAAAGAGCAGGAAGAATATAGTCCAAAAGAATTTATTTAAAGCTGTACATTTGTATATGTTGTTCTCTGGGCCTCAGATATATATTTTTAGTAATCGCACTAAAGTTAAGTGTTAGCCGTGCTCGAGGGACCTTTCCCAGCGATCCCCGGTTCCACCCCGGAACCCCAGACCTAGCGCACCTAGGCCTGTGACTGAGGGCTCCAGGCCCGCCACGCTGGAGGGACCTTTCCCAGCCATCCCCTTTGCCAGCGATCCCCGGTTCCACCCCGGGGTCCCAGACCCAGCGAAGCTCGGCCGTGGACCCACCAAAGCCCAGGCCCACCCACCTAGAGAGCAACCTGCCTGAGACCCGAGGGCCAACTCCAGCAAATAACCAGATCCCTGCACCAAAGCCAGCCAAGGTAGTGGGAATTTTCACTACTCACTCTGCATCCCAGTTCGAGCTCTCCTTTCCAGGGAACCAACAGAGGGGAACCACAGGAGCTGCAGCAAAAAGGAACTGAACACAACAGCTAGATCCAGGCAAGGCATAACTAGATAATCTGGAACTTAATAGACTGGCACCCAAACCAAAGCTCTGCACCAAAGGCCAGAGGTCAGTGCTATACAAAATGACAAAGACAAGGAGAAAAATGCAATCTCAGGCCTTGAGAACACCAGTAAATACAGAGGACACTAGCTCAGCTGAAATGAATGAACTAACAGATATGGAAGCAAAGGAACAACAGCAGAAGGGTATAGAGAAACTCAGATGAGAATTAATTCCTGAAATAAGAGAAGAAATATTTGAATACATAGCATCTGAGATAAAGAATCAAGTCCAGAAACATCTGGGGGAAAACCAATGCTAACCCAGAACAAGTGCAGAGAGCAGTATTCCAGCTGAAACATATGAATTAACAGCATCAGAAGCAAAGAAACAACAGCAGAAAGGTCATGAGGAACTCAAAGGAGAAATAATTTCTAAAATCAAAAAAGAATTACTTGAAATCACAGTTTGATGGAGAAGTGAAATAGTTCTGTACAAAGAACAACTAAAGAATTTCATGATGAGAAAGTCATCCCTACACAGGCTACTGAAAGAGGTTCTAGAGAGAGAGCACAATGACCAGAACTCCATCTAAAATACAAAAACATGTCTGGAAATATAGAGGAAACCCAACTTGGAAGAAATTCTGCAGAAAAAGAATTAATAATTACCTCTAAAGAGGACATGGATTAAAAAAAATAGAGGAGATCAGAAATATGACAGATTCCCTAAAGGAGCAATACAGAAAAGAAATAGAATACATGAAACAGAGTCAAAGAGATATAGAAGAACTAAAAATATCAATCATGAGTTTACAAAACAGTTTGAGTGAAAGCGAAGACAGAGTTTCAGATCTTGAGGACACTGGTGCAGCTAGTGAAAAGGTGAGAAAAGATCTCTTAAAAACTAAGAGAACGGAGGAAAAAATAATCCATCACCTGCAAGACGATGCCAGGATAAATACTATGAGATTAATTGGCATCAATGAGAATGAAAGAGTCAATACAAATGACATAAAAAGAATTTGGGGAGAAGTAATCGCAGAAAACTTCACAAATATGTGGAAACAATCCAACATTAAGGTAACAGAAGCATACAGAACACCAAATAACTTCAACCCAAGTAAAAACACACCAAGACATAGAATAGTCAAGATCCCAGAAATCCAACACAAGAATAATATACTGAAAGCTACTAGAGAGAAGAAGCAGATCACATTCAAAGGAAAACCCATCAGAATTATAGCCGACTTCTCTACACAAACCATGAAGTCAAGGAGAGCATGGAGCAGAGTTCTTCAAGCCCTGTATGAAAACAAATTCCAGCCCAGACTATTATACCCTAAAAAACTCTCTTTAAAGTTTGATGGAGAAGTGAAATACTTCCATGACAAAGAACAACTAAAGAATTTCATGATGAGAAAGTCATCCCTACACAGGCTACTGAAAGAGGTTCTAGAGAGAGAGCACAATGACCAGAACTCCATGAATGAGAACGGAAGGAACCCACTAAACAGGACAGACAATTAAACACAGGATACAACACCAGGTAAATATCATGACAAACATAAGTCAACACACTTCAATTATAATCATCAATGTAAATGGACTCAATTCACCAATTAAGAGAAATAGACTGGCACAGTGGATTAGGAAAGAAAATCCAATAATATGCTGTGTACAAGAAACATACTTAACTCAAAAGGACATTCATAGGTTCAAAGTTAAAGGATGAAAAATAATAGTACATGTCCCAGCACATCATAAAAAATCAGGAGTAGCAATTCTGTTCTCAGACAATCTCAACTTCAAACCAAGAAGGATCAAACGAGACAAAGAAGGTCACTATATATTGGTCAGGGGAAAAATTTAAGAGCAAGAGGTAACACTCACAAATATCTGTGCACCGAACACAGGAGCACCCAACTATGTAAGGCAAATCTTAATGGACATGAAAAACCTAATATCTTAGCAGGAGACCTTAACACCCCATTATCTCAAAAAGATAGATTAACCAGAAAAAAAATTAGCAAGGAAGTAGCAGAACAGAACCAGAGCTTGGAACAAACAAACCTGGTGGACATATACAGAGTGTTCCACCCAACCACAGCTGAATACACATTTTTTTCAGCTGCACACGGGTCATTTTCCAAAATAGACCACATACTAATCCAGAGGTCACACATAAGTATATGAAAGAAAACAGAAATTATCCCATGCATATTATCTGACTATAGTGCAATGAAACTGGAAGTAAATGACCAACCCCCCCCAAAAAAAACCCTAAATTCATGGAAATTAAACAACACCCTACTCAGCAATCAATGGGTCACAGAACAAATTAAACAAGAAATTCAACAATATCTACAATTCAATGAAAATACAAGCACAACTTACCGGAATTTATGGGATGCGAGGAAAGCAGTTCTTAGAGGGAAAATCATTGCTATGAACTCACACATTAGGAAAACAGAACGGGAACAAATAAACACCCTAATGTTGTAGCTCTGACAGCTAGAAAAAGAAAAGCAAATGAAACCCAGAGCACAAAGACGGGAAGAAATCATAAAGATTAGAGCAGAAATTAATTCAATTGAGATGAAGAAAATCGTTCAAAGAATCCACAAATCAAAAAGTTGGTTCTTTGAAATACTAAATAAAGTTGATGAGCCTCTATCCAACCTCATCAAAAATAGGAAAGAAAATATTCAAATGCATGCAATAAGGAATGAAAAAGATGAAATCACCACTGACCAGCGGAAATTCAGAAGATTATCAATAGTTACTTCAAGAATCTTTACTCTCATGGAATAGAAGACACAGAAGAAATGGACAGATTCCTCACAAGGTACACCTTACCAAAACTGAACCAAGAAGACATAACTCCCAGTAAATCAATAACAGCTAACAAAATACGAAACGTACTAAAAAGTCTGCCAACAAAGAAAAGTCCAGTTCCTGACGGATTCAGAGCTGAATTCTACAAGAAATTTATAGAAGACATAATCCCTACACTCCTCAAACTCTTCAATGAAATTGAAAAAGAAGTAGTCCTCCCAATATCATTTCTGGAGACAAGTATTATCCTGATTCCAAAACCAGGGAGAGACACAACCAAAAAGGAGAGCTACAGGCCAATCTCCCTCATGAATATAGATTCAAAAATACTCAATAAAATCTTATCAAATAGAATACAGCAAATCATCAAGAAGATCATAGACCATGACCAGATAGGATTCATTCCAGGGATGCAAGGATGGTTCAACTTTCAAAAACCTATAAATGTAATATACTATATTAATAGACTGAAATCTAAAAATCACATGAGCATCTCAATTGATGCAGAGAAAGCTTTTGACAAAATCCAACACTCATTCATGTTCAAAGTCCTACAGAAAATTGGAATAGATGAACTCTACCTTAACTTGATAAAAGCCATCTATGGCAACCCGAAAGATAATATAATCCTAAATGGTGAAAAACTGAAATCTTTTACTCTTAAATCAGGTACAAGACAGGGATGTCCTCTATCACCCCTCCTATTCAATATAGTTTTGGAATCATTAGCAACAGCCATTAGAAAAGAGGGAGAAATAAAAGGAATAAGAATAGGTAAAGAAGAAGTTAAACTATCACCATTTGCACATGACATGATACTTTACTTGGAAGACCCCAAAAATTCCACCAAGATACTACTAGAAATTCAGTAGCATAGCAGGATACAAAGTCAATACTCAAAAGTCAATAGCATTCCTCTATACAGATAACAAGCACATTGAAAAGGAAACAATAGAAACAATACCTTTTACAATAGCACTGTGAAAAATGAAATACTTTGGAATTCACTTAACCAAGGAAGTCAAAGATTTTTTCACAGAAAATTACAACATCCTAAGAAAATAGATTGTAGGTGTTTTCAGAAAATGAAAAGATATTCTCTGCTCCTGGATAGGAAGAACCAACATCATGAAGATGGCCATACTCTCAGAATTGCTGTACAAATTTAATACAATCCTATCAAACTTCCACCAACATACCTCTCAGACCTAGAGAAATCATTCCTAGAATTTATTTGGAACCACAAACGACCTAGAATAGCAAAGGCAGTCTTGGCCAATAAAGACAAGGCAGGAGGCATCACAATGCCTGACTTGAAATTATCCTACAAAGCCACTGTGATAAAATCAACATGGTATTGGCAATGAAATAGACCTGAGGATCAATGGAATAGATTAGAAGATGCAGAGGCATCTATGAATACACTTAGCCAACTGATCTTCCACAAAGGCACCAAACAAGCTTACTGGAAGAAAGATACCCTCTTTAACAAATGGGGCAGGAAAACTTGGCTTTCTACATGCTGAAAACTAAAACTTGACCCAGGTCTATCACCATGCACTAACTTAAAGTCGAAATGGATTAAAGATCTAAATATTAAAACAGAAACACTCACTCTCCTGGAAGACAAAGCAGGAGGAACTCTTGAAGACATAGGAGTTGGTAAAGAATTCATGAACAGACATATTTGCACCAGAAACACTTGAAAGAATCAACAACTGGGATCAACTCTTCTTGAGGAGTTTCTGTACGTCAAAAGAAATGTCAACAAAGTGAAAAGACAACCCACAAATTTTGAAAAAATCCTAACTAATAAGCAATCAGACAAAGGTCTGCTGTCTAGAATATATAAAGAACTAAAATAAAACAGGGCCCTCAAATTTAAAGACCCAATTCAGAAATGAGCATCCGAGAAGAATATACCCTTCTCAGAGGACGAAATTAAAGAAGCGAATAAATATATGAAAAAGTGTTCCATATTGCTAGCCATCCATGAAATACAAATGAAAATGACACTGAGATGCCATCTCACTCCAGAAAGAATGGCTATCATAAGGAAATCAACCAACAACAAACGTTGGAGAGGTTGTGGGGAAAAGGAAACACTTCTCCACTGTTGATGGGAATGTAGACTGGTATAACCACTGTGGAGATCAGTGTGGAGACTCCTCAAAAGAGTAGAACTGGAAATCCCAATCAAGCCAGCTATCCTCCTACTGGGATTTTTCTCAGAACCTGAAAACATTATATCATAGTGATATATGTGTACCTATGTTTATAGCAGCACAATTTGTGATAGCAAAATCTTGGAAACAACCAAGATGTCTGTCACATGAGGAATGGTTGAAAAAGATGTGGTATTTCTGTATAAGGGAGTATTATCCAGCTATAAAGAATGATAAACTTGAAGCATTTATATTGAAGTGGATGCCACTTGAACACATATAGTCATAAGTGAAATAAACCAGACACACATGTGTAAATACCATATAGTGTCCCTAGTGTAAGAAGTCAAAAGAAGATATATAAATAGAAATGTACAACAACAACTAAAAAGAATTGATTCAGATAGTTGGGGCAAACTGAACTGCATATGCTGCAGGGTACTAATCAGCTTTTCTTCTGGATGGTTAACAACCTAAGTTCACAGATCAAAACTGGAGAAATAGAAGAGCCACAAGGCCAGCCAACATTTTGGCCCTAGCCTTTCAAGCTCAGCGAAAACTCAGGACATAGGAGAACCTTTACTGTAACATCATGAAACTCAGTTGTGCCCCAAATTTTCTAATCGAGGAGATTATGAAGCCTGATAATTAGAGGAAAGAGACTGATGATCTATAGTGTGCCTGGGGAGAGGCACATGGAGAGAAAACTTTCTCTCAGGCTCTCATAGAGAGCAAACTGGTCAAGCATTGGCCGTGCCTCATCCACATGGATGACACAGACAAAGGATCTACAGAGTAATGTACAGGACTACAAGATAAACCCTGAGGGGACCTCACTGACCTCAACAGCAACAAAAACTACATCTTTTGGTATATAGGGCATGATCTATCTCAGTTTAACCATCCAGCAGATAAGTATAAAAACGAGGTATATAATGTGGGGCCATAATAATAAGTTGAACTGTAAATGGCTATAGTCAACAACTTCTTCAGATAACTCATTATTATTGTGGAATGCTGGACTGTTTTGGATTGTGTTGCCGAGCTCAGGCACCTAAATTGGTTTAATGACAATGGAGTGGTCATCTTTGACAGGTCTAGACAAAAACAAAAGGGTATAGAAAGGAAGAATCATGATGTGTATGTATAAACAGTACAGTTAGAATAAATATGCCACGCTTCTGCATAATTCTATGAGAAGCAAGATTTGCACTAATAGTGGTTGGACAAGATATTATGTTGGCTTATAGTACTATGGACAACCACTAGAAAGATAACTATGTAGAAAGTATTAATTATTGAATATGTGATATAATTCAGCTATAAAAAGGTAGAAAGTATTAAGTATTGGATCTGTGATATAATTCAGCTATAAAAAAAGATAAGTATAAGCTATAGTCTCTTAATACACTGATTAGAGACATCTGCTATAATAATGTACGTAAGTATAATATCATGTGTACACCTTGTATGATACCAAAACATTACAAAACAGTTTGCAATGTATTAATTTATCAAATCTGTCCTGTTAATTTGTCTTGAAACTGTCTCATTGCTATTTGTTCTTCAATTAAAAAAATAAATAAATAAAAAGAAAACTATCAAAAGAACAAAAAATAAATAAATAAAGTTAAGTGTTTCAGGGAAACTCATTCAAACAATATAAACTTCCCTGCCTCCTCCTTGCCAGCTCCTTCCTGGAGTGACCATCTCCAGGAGAACTGACCCTCATCAGTGTCTGAGGATTTAAATACCATGAAGTTGAATATTATCAAGTAAGTAGAATATCCATGGCATATGAAAATTTGCTAATTTTTCTGAGACTCTCATTTGGATTACGTAAAGTGGAAGTCATATTTCTAGACAGTGGCCATGAAGGAGTGAGGTAACCTGATCAGCTGTTAGGAACTGCCTGTCACATGGAACTTGTTCTACATCTCTCTGGTCATGTGGGTGGTGGAGAGATGAAAATCCCGTTTTACCAGTATGAATACTGTTGCATGTACCTAATGCTATAGCTACCTCCTCATTTTACCCTCACAAAATTCTTATGAATGCTTGTTAAACTTCCCATTTTGCATGTTAGGAACTTGAGACTTAGGAGAAATAATCTCTCCACATTTCCAAAATTGGTGCATAATGATAAGGATCAAACCTAGGTTTGAACTAACAGACCACAACAGAGAACAGAGAACTTTGCTAGCACCAGTGATTTCTGAAGTTGGTGAAAATGGATAAACACTATTAAAAAAAATTGTAAGTATGTTATTTAAAAGATGTTTAATAAGTTAAACAGTGAGGAAAAGCACATTAGAGAATTGCAAATTCACAAACTGAGTGGTGTCATGAAAAATTTTCAGAACCCCTGTCTTTAGGCATCGCCTTAAATGCAAAGGATTACTGTACCATGGCCTCCATGTTGTGAACATCACTCTGGCTTATACAAGATCATCCTATTTTCCTTTCTTCTGCCCTTGCCACTAACCTCTGACTTCCATTATCTACTCTCAAAGCAGCTTTCAAAACATAACTCAGGTCTGTTGCTTTTTTCTACACCTTCCATACTTCCAAAACTAGAGGCCAGTGTCTTTCCATTTGTTTATAATCTTCACCTCTCCCCATTCCATGGCCTACCAACATATGATATATTGCTTATGTGTTTAGCAGTCTTCCTGTCTCCCTTGCCCTTCACCAGAGCAGGGTTTTACTCTCTTTTATCTGCTCCATGTCTCTAATTGGGATGAGTGTGGAGACACTGAGTGCTCAGGGACTATCGGCCTAATGCTGTAATTGATCTCGTGATCTCTGGACTCCACACTGTGCATGTGGTTCTGAGACTCTGCTACCTGTGTGATGAATACCCTCACGGAAGAAAGTAAGGTCAATACAGAAAATGAAGTAAGAGCAGCCTAATTGCCAAGTACTTGTGTATGTTACTGGCTTCCCAATAAGAAACTTCAGTCTTAATGACATCTTTCTTTCAAATGTGACATTTTTCTGAATTGACCAGAGAAAACAACCACTTTATACTAATTTTATTGTCAAATATTGAAAGAAAATCACCAGTACTGCTTTAAACAGTACAAGAAGTCAGTAATTACCTGGGCACCCAAGGGAGCAGGATTAGATGGTGGTGAGGATGAAAATTGCCTGGCTGTCACCAGGTCTGTTGACACAGAATGGGCTCAATTAATCAGTCTCTGAATAAAAATTTCCAAGCCTCATTCATGCTTTCCTTTGAAAAGAACCTGGTTGTTCCTTAGGGTGCTTCAGTGTTGACCTGAACAGAAGTACACTTTGCTTTATGCAGTAATTGTATTTGAACAAGTCTATAGATCAACATTCCAATGATTGACTCATGTAATGTGCCAAAGGGGGGCTTTTACTTTAACAGGACTATGAGTGGGAGTGCTAGGTTAGGGGGAGATCCTAGTATCTGGAGAGATGTGGGGAGACATGATTGATTCATTTCCAAGGGAACCTCTTTACCACCGCAGTAAAATGGGTACATAGTGTCTAATACACAAGGTCCTTGAGAAGATTGTCTGAGATAATGTATATATATATATATATATATAATGATTTACAAAATAAGTGATGTCTGAATATTGATCTAAACTGAGTGATAAAGCATTTGCATAATTCAGAGCCCTTCCTTCTCTGAGTGGAAATAATCCTCCCATAATTTATCCACTTTGTTGGTTTACATTTTCACATTCTATGCTTTATCAGATTGTTTCATTCTTTTTAATTTTTATTGATGCCTGTTTACAGTGCATTGTGATTATATTCATCATGGGGAGTTGTACATGTACATGACATTTCTCAATTCCTCATTTTAGCCTTCTCCCCTTCCTTGCCCTCTTGCTCCCTGCACCTCCTCTTGGACTCCTTCATATATACAGTCTACAAAAAGAAAAATGAATACGCATTTCAGGAAAAGAAAAATCATAAAATGCTTTTCAACAGATGGTGTTACCTTTGTATGGAGGACCCTAGAGGGGTCATACTTTTTTTTATCTTTTGGAGACAGGGTCTCGCTATGCAGTTCAGGCTGACCTTGAGCTCACTTGTAGCCCAGGCTGGTCTTGAACTCACAATGAAACCCCTGCCTCTGCCTCCCAAGTACTGGGATTACAGGTGTGTGCCACTGTATCTAGCTAGAGGATGTCATATATCACAGAAAACCCTCTATACTGCCAGCTCTTAGAGAAGAAACTGAAAATCCACATTTGGGGATCTTAGTGATCAAGGCCACCCAAGCAGCAGTTCTCTGTACTAATGAGTGTCCGGAGCTCATGGCCACCACTGTGAGCATCTGTTGTAATTGTAGAGGGCAAGCATAATTTGTGTTAATCTCATGATGTCTCAATAAATTTAATATTAAGATATTTATACTAGTTTTTCTTTTTAAAAATGTGCTTGTAGTACATGATAAGTTCTTGTAGGAATTGATGCTCATATATAGCACTTCACAATCCCCTTTCCCCCATTTCCTTTTTTTTACTTTTATTTATTACAGGAACACTATATGAATTAGACTCATAGTAGTCCTCCTGTTTTCAACCTCCCGAGCACTGGGATTATAGATATGCACCATCAGGCCCAGGCTCAATCACTGTCTCAGTATGCCCCAGGGAATGCGGCTGGCATGGCAGGCAAGGGATAAAGCCCCTGCCCCTGTGTTTGCCTAAGCAGGCACTTTAATCCACTGACCTATCTGACCAGCCCTGTACTCCTTCCCTATTTTTAAGTAAATCTTTTCCCTATATTCCCCCTCATCTTTCAGTTCCCTTTCCATGTGCCAAAGATCCATCTCTCTGTTCACCAGCAACACAAGATGTTCAGAGAATAAAGTGAAGCAGAGCCTCTCCAGGGCCTTTGTGGAGAGTTTGGCTCTGACACTACCTTACTTTTAGATTCTGGTCTCCAGAACTGTGAGAATATACATTTGAAGCCACCCAACTTGTGGTGCTTCGGTATGGCAGCCCCAGGCCTAAGTATAGGGAATTCTGCAGGTTCACGAAAGGCACCTCTGGTTACTGTGACGGGACTGCGGTTGATTTTTCCAAGTTGGAGAGTGAACTGCTGAGTGCACAAAACTGGTAAGGGTACCAACTGTGGAAGCAGAACTCGAGTGGACATGCCACCCATGACATTCCTGGATGAGTGGGTTATGCCTTCCATGTATATAGTAACTGGCTGCTGGTTACCCACTCTCTCAGAGACAAGGGATGTCTGGCTTCCTCTCCTAAATTTTTAGGTGTTATTTTTCTTCTCCCATTTCTCTTTCAATTTTTTTTTTTTTTTTGTAGCAGAGATTGAACTCAGGACCTTGTACTTGCCAGGCAGGTGCTCATGCTGCTGAGCTATCTCCCTAGCCCTGCTCTTCCAATTTCTGAGTGGTATGTGAAAAGTGAGAACATATTAATACGCTGAGCTGTAGGGGGCTCAGGTCAACAATTTCTGACATTGCCAGCCCTGTGGATAACCCACTGCTATCACAGACTACTGGACTATACTAGATTATTTTGCTGAATTCACGCACCTACAATACTTAAATGGCAATGAAATACCCATCTCTGACAAAACTAAATGAAAAAAGGGGATACAAATGAGGGACCATTTTGTATCTGTGTATACAAAATAGTTTGGATAGGTATACAGCTACTTTCTCTTAATTCAATGAGAAGAAGGATTTGTACTAATAGTGTTTGGACAGGATATCATGTCTTCATCTTGTGCTATGAATAGTCACAACAGACTTAATTATTGCAACTGTCCTATTAATTGGTTTTGAAACTGTCTCATTGCTATTTGTTTCTCAATAAGATCAATAATAATGATATAAATAAATAAAAGTAAGGGGCTAGGGAGATGGCTCAGTAGAATAAGCACTTCCCTGGTAAGCACAAGAGCCTGAGTTCTAAAATGCTGGTTCTGTCAGAAGAAAAATAAAATAAAATAAAAATAAATAAATAAAGTGATTTACTGGGTTTTGTTTGCTTTATTATAGTACATTTTTATTAGTGGGAAAAAGTTGAACATGCTTAATTGAACCTAAATGACACACTGTGAGAACAGAAGATTGCCTTAGTAAATTTCTAGCTCAGTGGTCCACATCCTAGCTGCTCATTATCATTTCCTAGGGCCCTTATAAACCCTATCTCTTGAGCCCAATGTCCAATGAAGCTGACTCAATAGATATGAAGTAAAGCATAGACTTCACTATTTTTTAAAGTACCTCAGCTAATTCTAATGTGGGCAGGACTGAGAATGAGGGAGCACGTTCTACTTCCCCATTTTACAGAAGAGTTGTTGAGGCCAAAGTAGGTTGAAGACTTCCAAGAACCAAACATCTCAGCTCCCTAGCCTGCACTTGCTTTCCCTGTCCCCATCGCATCTTGTCTCTTCTTCCTCTTCCTCATGGGGTGATTCTGGTTTCTCAAAGCTGAACTTAGGGCTTGGTTCCTCTTTGGGGCCTTTTTCATCCCCTCTAGCCTTCCAGGCCAAACCACACTCTCCTCTGAACCCTCCTTCCACAGTCGCTGCTGATGTCAGGCACACTGATTTATTAGGCTTTCTCTGCACTAGACTGGAAGCAACTTCGGGACAGGGAGTGGCCAGGTGGAGGCAAAGGGAGATTCTGTTTCAAAGTTCAACAAAGGAGGGCTACAAATTACTTGTAGGCGTGTGTATGATTCTTACCGAAAAATTAATCTCTGACCATTATTCACTTTTTGGCCCTTTTGCTTGGATTTACTTAATAATGTTTACTGAATTTTTTCAAATTATGAAAATTCTCCCCTGTGGTTAAAAATTTTGCAAACATTCAGTTACACAATGTGCTAGCTTTCTATTGCCTATGAGAAAATACCTGAGATAAATCAATTTGTAGGGATCCATTGGACTCTCAGTGTACCTCAGGCAGGAATGGTAGTGAGAATGAGGGAAAGATAGACCAGGGACAATAGTGGGTCAGGTGAAGCCTCCCTCTCTCTTGAGTCAAGGAGAAGAATCTGCCCAAGACCGGAGAGCATTTACTTATACCCTGGAGGTGTTGATGTCAATTTCAATTTCTCTACCCAGTAATGCTGCTGTGGCTTGTTTACATATCCCAGGAGCTCCTGCATTCTTGGGCTGGCTTTGGCCTGCCTTTTGTAACTTTCCAACTTCAGCCACTCCCAACATCAACTCAAGGAGGAGAGATTTATTTTGGCCCAAAGTTTCCGAGGTATTGGTCCATAGTTAGCAATGGATCCTGTGGTGAGGTGGAGTATCATGGTAGGAGCCCATGACAGGACAGCTGGTCAACTGACAACAGCCAAGAAGCAAAGAGAGGGAAAGCCCTGGGCTCCTAGCATCCGATTTGAGTGCAGGTGTACCTCCAACTACCTAACTTCCTCCCATTTGACTCTACCTAATAAAGGCTCCACCATCCCCCAGGGATGCCATGTGCTTGTAACAAAACTGTCAGTGTACAGTCCTTGACATGTATGATATGAACCATGACACACAGGCAAAATAAAATTGCATTTCTTAAATATGTATCATATTTTGTTGTCAGTACACATTGGTTCCAGCTAACCTTCAAACTTAGTGGCTTTACTTTCCTTATTTATAAGACATATTTTACAGCTGAGATTTTATTTTCACAACCCCATAAAGTATGATTATTCCCACACCAGCAAAGAGAGTTTCTGTTCCTTGGTTTGTAAGTTTCAGTGCTGAGATTCTATCAGGCTGATTCAAAGTCTGTACCCATATTGCCAAGCCCTGAAGGCTGCCAAGTTTGAAAGAGCAGCTGACACTGATGCTGCCTGTCCCCGTGAAAAATCTGTTAAGAGCAAACCAGGCCACCATGGGTACCTGCACCGTCCTGGATAGCTGTGTAGGTCTTGCACACTCACCTCAGGAGGCCCCATGCACATTGCAGTCCATGTGAACAGCTGCTCCAGGTGTGCAGTGCTATGATCTCGGGCCAGATGTCTGCACTGAGCCCAGTGCCCTGCCTCAAGGTCTACCCTGAAATTGCTGCAAGTTGTGGCTTAACATTGAGGATCCACACTGGGTATTTAATCAGTTCTCCCAGCAGGGCTCCCCTCCAATAGAGGTCCCCAATCAGATCGCTTCACTCCTGTAGTCAAACCCTAGGCCCAGCCACGCTCTTGGCTCATCTGGACACAAACTCACCTTGGCTCTGGTGCCCTGGCTGCTCAAACTGCACATGACAACCAGAAGGAGGGTCTAGGCTTATAAGTGAGAACATACCACTCTGTTGCTTTAAAAACTCAATGGCAGGTTTGGGACATGCATATTGCAGGCCTGCCATGTTTTATAAATAAAGTTTAATTGGAACACAGTCATTCCCATTTGTTTATGTTTGATGCCCAGCTGCTCTTGCTGTCTATGCATTAGCAGATGGAGTTTTGTTAGACAGGCTGCTTGATCTGCAAAATCTGAAGTGTGTTTGCTATCATCTGTAGCTGACTCCTATTCCGGGGGCTTCCCATCTGTTTGATCATCTGCTCCTATAGGACAAACCATCCCAAACTCTCTTCTTGTTTACTTTTTCCTACTGGCTCTTAATTTGAGCTGCTCCGAGCATACAGGTGCTATAGACCGAATGTTTCTAGTCCCCCAGAATTCGGTGTTGAAATTCTAACTCCCAGTGTGACATCATTACTAAGCAAGAGAGCTTTGGGAAAAGATGAAGTGGTGGAGCCTTCACAAGGGGGATAAGCACCTACGCCTGCTCAGTTACCCACGAACCAGAAAGCAGGCCCTCGACAGCCCTTGACAGGGTGGAGTTTCCTTGGACTTCAGGCACCTTATATCTCTTTAGACCTTGCCAAGGGTTTGGGTCTGCTCCACGGTGGTCTCCAGGTCCCAAGCTGAGCTTGAGACATCTACCTCTGGCCAGGCCACAAACAGGGGCCTTCAGCCTTATACACAGTGAGGTCAGTGCTTAGTGGTGAACAGCTGTGCCCAGCCAAAGCTTGCTGAGTAAATGAATAAATACTGGGGGCAACTTTGCCTCACCACAGCCAGAAGTTCTGCACCCTGACTCCTGCTGTGTGGTCCTGGGTGTGGGTTTCTGCCCCTCTCAGCCTAACCCTAGGCACATGCACCTGTTTTTTTCTTCTCTGCACTGTGCCAGGGCTGGAGCCAATGAACTCTGCTTCTAGAGATGTTGCATAGGGGCACCATGTGCACACACATTCTGTCAAAAAAAAAAGTGGGCCAGAAGATCATTCTGGACTCTTACTCCAAAAGAACAGTTTCTTTCTCCTTCAAAATATCTACTTACTAAGGCATGAAGCAGAAGGAACCTGGGGATTCCACTTGAAATAAAATTCTACCCTCAAATTACCATATTTCAAACTGAGCCTCCCATCGGTCCCTGTCTCACTGCTCATTTTGTGTGAAGCTGCAGTGAGGAGAAAAATGTGAATTTTGCTGATTAAAAGGAGCCTGTGGCCGGCCTGTTACCACCAGTCCTGAGAAGACACAGCCAATTAAAACAGACAACTGGGCATTTCGGGGTCCCAGGGTGGCATCTCATCTGCTCAGCACTTTCCCCCATGTCAGTTCACCTGCAGCACTGTCTGCTGCTCACTTGCTTTTCTCCCCAGTATGAAATTTAGGTCAGTAACTGAATAATTCACAAAGACGTCCCCAGCTGCCTCCTTTTCTTCCTCCAGCCTGGAGCTGTAGATTCAGGCATAACTGGTCCAAGCACCTTCCCTATCAGTCTTCTTTTTGCATTCTGGGTGAGACTTGGCCCAGGAATAGCAAAGTGGTTGCTGGGACCTAGGATGACAAAGGGACTGGGAGTCGATTCTGTGATTCAGGAATAAAACCCAGCCAAGCTCGCAGGCTAGGGCTGTCCCATGTAACATTAAACTGTCCTACACTAAAAGTCAACTGGGTAGCCCACAGAGAGCCCACAGTGGCTCTCTGTGTCCAGGTTTCTATGCCTGAAAGGACAGCTGGCTGGGTCTCCACATGCCTATTCTCCTGCTCTGGGGCCAACTCTACCTGGCTTCCCTGTCCCCTGAAGGCAAGCGCTCTGGAGGCACAGGTCCCACGCTGACCAGCAGAGTGTGTGACTCTGGCCATGTGTTTCGGCAGCCATCTTTTTGAGAATGTGCAGATCCAGGGAGATGGAGAGAGGCCCTTAGCCACACCAGCAGTGGGAGTTGACTCCTTCCCGAGCATTATGCTTGCCATAGAGACAGCACTATTTTCCCAAATGGAAAAGCCAATTCCATGCTGGGAAAGGTGAGAGACAAAGCAGACTTTTTGGAGTCAAGCCAAGAAAAGAGGACTCAACAAAGGTGGCTCCATGCTGCTCTTGTCTCAGGTAGGCCTGCTCTGCTCAAAAATTATTGTATTTCATTTTATTTTATTTTATTGAGAAACAAATAGCAATGAGACAGTTTCAAGACTGATTAATAGGACAGTTTCAGTAATTAATACATTGTACATTGTTATCTTCTTAGTGGTTACCCATAGTACAAGAAGCAGACAGTAATAGACCAAACACTATTAGTACAAATCTTTCTACTCACTGAATTAAGCGAGAGTAGCTGTATATTTATCCTGACTATTCCGTATATACAAATACAAAATGGTCCTTCCTTTGTATCCCCTTTTTTTGTTTAGTCCTGTCAGAGATGGGTATTCTATTGGCATCTAAATACTATTCAAAACTTCTGACATTCATCCAAAGAGCTACAGAAAGAACTTCTCATCCTGGGCTTTTCCATGGGAGAACACAGGAGACTTATAGATAGGAAGAGCCATCTTGTTTTTTTCTGGCAGGCTATCTGGCTGGAACTGCAGCACTGGTCACACTGAGCTGCAGGGGCATAAACCTGGAAGGGACTTTAATGGCACCCAACCTGACTAGTCTACAATGAGAAAACCAAGACCCAGGCAGGGAGAACCTACCACATTCACGCATCCAATTCCTGAGACAGTGGGTGGACCAGGAATTGTCCATTAGTTCATGATCTTATTTTGGTTTATATCTTCCCTGCTTGGAATGAAGTCCCCTCAACCCCAGGTATCTGTGTAGCGTCTGCCTCATTCCAGGACTGCACTGAACGCTAGGGATGGAGAAGTGTGTGTACTACAGAATCTGACCTCTAACATATTTTAGGGGAAATGCTTTCATGGAGAAAGAAATCCAGGATGACGTGATGAACTCAGGCTGAACCCTTGCTGAGCTCCTGGAACACCTCTACCTGCACCACTACAGTGACTCATGAGTGACTTCCACTTGATACTGAGACCTGGGAAGAGGAGAGCAGATAAGCTAAGACTTCTTAATTTATGTATCTGCAATACATAAGACTATATAATACATGGATAGTGCTTAGCAAACATTTTGAATAAATAAGTGTTTGCTTGTGCCTCAGTTTCTTTATCTATAAATAGCATTTTATTTTCTGGCTTTAGTGGATTAACATTAGAATAAACTCAATAATATTTATAATCCCAGAACTTGGGAGGCTGAGGCAGGAAGATCATTGCAAGTTCAAGGCCAGTGTAGACTACATAGGGAGGCCTTGTCTAAACAAAACAAAACACCTAAAAACAGAACAAAGGATTAATTCCAAAATTTACATCCATAAACTTATAACTAAAAATTATGTGTGCTATTATGGTTCGTATCTGCATGCTGCACCCAAAGCCTCATGCATTCATGGTTGCATGGATTTTGATGGTGAGACTGGATCCAGTGGTGCTGGATTAGTGCACTGATGGCTTCTAGGTGTGGCTGAATGGTTTTACCTAAGGTAGAAGCCCCACCCTGGCTGTGAGTAGCACCAAGGAAAAACCGTGTAGCCTGGATGGAATCAGAAGGGAAAACAAGGCAGGCTGCTGCTTGCTGATGGCCACACCATGGACGGTGTCTCCTCTGTGCTACCCAGCTGCCGTGCTGCCCTGTCTTGGAGGCAGCCTACTGTGGAGCCAAATAAACCTTTCCTTTTTATTTTATTTTATTTATTTACTTATTGTATTTAGGGCAGGGTGTACAGGGTGTACGGGGTCTCCCTGTGTAAATCGGACTCATACTGATCCGCCTGTTTACAGCCTCCCAAGAGCTGGGATTACAGGCTCACGCCACCATGTCCAGTCTTAATCACCATCTCAGTGTCTCCTGGAGGAGGAGCTGGCAAGGCAAGCCCAGGGACTGAACCCTTAGTCCCTGAGTCTGCTTAAGCAAGAGCTTTAATCCACTGAGCTATTTAGCCGGCCCTAACCTTTCTTTTTTAAATTTGTGGGTGCCACATTTGGTCTAAGCAATGAGAAAGTAAGACATGTGCATGCATATGTATACTAAAATAGATGGACCCATCCTTAAAATAATACACGCACAAACTTTTAATGGTATTGGCAGGAACAGGTCAGTGAAAGCCTGCAGGGTCAAAATCCCACAGAAAAAGAAAACATGGAGGTTAGCTTAACATTTGGAGCCCATGGTCCTGCTTCAGCGTGTCTTCTTACTTTTAGGTAGAAGCTAAGAAACTGAGAAGCTGAGTGGCCAGTGGCTGAGGAGCCAGGAACCAGAGCACAGCTTTCTGTAGTCACACATATTTGAGGTGCAGGGACAGAGACAGGCACACGGAGCAGTAGAGATAAACTGCAAATGGGTCAGCTGCCACAGAGTCTAAAGCACAGCCACGAATCAGCTTGATTCGAGAACCCATTAACCTGATCTCCCTCTGTCCTGATTGCATTCAGAAACAGAAGTGAATCTTCTTTGGAGAAAGGTAACAACATCCAGAGCCTTGGAATAGCATCTGCCATTTTTCTTATGCAGTCCCAAACAACCCAAAATACTAGGAATCAAGTGCAAAGGATCAAACAAGGAGACAGATCTTTTGCAAATGGAAATGGGGGAGGGAACAAGTGGATGAAAAGAATTAGGGTGTGTTATGTACAAGTACCAACTCCTCACAATGAACATAAACATTATACACTGTAAATATGTCCTAATAAAAATAAAATTAAAAAAAAACAACAACAATGAAGGACCAAAACTAAAGGAAAAAGGACAAGAAAAATATACCAAGGTACCCTGTGCAATCCATTTGCCGGACAGGAACCCTGCAGGACATAGGTGGACAGTGAATTTGTGCTCCAGGAGCTTCCAATTGGCTTGCTCCAGCCTCACAGAGTGTTCCACAGGTAGATGGCCACTGGAGCCACATTCTGGGGACCCAGGAGCTTTCCCCATTAATTTTCAGGGTAGAGGAATGGGCAAGTAATAAGTAAAAATTTAGGGTTCCTGAGACTTGGAGGGCCCTTCTCTCCTGGCCCATGTGATTGTCTCTGTAGCCTACATTCTACTTGGTCTTGCTTTCTTCACCTGACAGTGGAAGTAAGGGGAGCTGTGCCCCACTGTGCTCCACAGGGGTAATAGACAGCTCAGCACAGCATGATGGCCCCACCTGGCCTGGATTGGAACAATTACCCAAGAAAGCACTCGTGGAAGATTGTCTATTTCGAGTTGATGCCTGCTGTACTGTATTTATGAAGCATGAAGCAATCTCCACACTGGGGCCAATGCTAAGCCTTTGTAGGTGCTAAACAGTCAAGCTGAGCTGGTAGAGGCTCTTCTAGGATGGCAGGTAGGATCAACTCCATGAAGGGTGAATGGAAAGGGAGAGTCACCCTTTCTCTGTTTGTCCACTTAAGTGATAGTAATATGCCATGGAGGAACATGAGAAATGTTATTGGAGGTCACACACATGCCCCCCTTGTCTCTGTTTCTTTCTATGTCTCCCCCTGTTTGTCTGTCTCCTATCTCTGTGTCTGTCTGTCTGTCTGTCTGTCTGTCTGTCTCTCTCTCTCTTCAGCCCCCATGTTTGTCTCTAGGGACACACTGGCTATGAAATTACTTCTCAGGTTTGCAGTGCTTTCCCACACAGCCTGGTTTTCCTTCACAAGCTTTTGGTGAATAAGAGAAATAAAAGGCTGGGAGAGGACACTTGGCTTTGTGTCCCAGCCCCACTGCATGCCAGCTGTGTGGCTCAGACCTTAATTTCTCTCTATTTCAATCTCCATCATATACAATGAGGTGAGAGCTCTGACAAGCTCATAGAATTCTTTTGAGAGGCAAAAAAATTGAATGTGTGTGAAAGTGTTTGAAGTGTTGTTGTAGATTTTTTGGTTTGTTTTTTTTTTAGTTTGGATGCTGAATGCTTCACACAGTTCCATGTGTTAAAGCATGGTTCCTGTGGCAGGCGGAGTCTTGGGGGAGGTCCTCAGGCTACTGGGGCTTGCCCTTGAAGGGGACTGTGGGACTTCTGCCATGTCCTCATTCTTTGTTTTGCTTCCTGGCTATGATGTGAGTAGTTTGTACCACGACAGCGTCTCTAGTATTGCCATCTAGCTCATTCACCAGGGAAGGAGTCTGTTTGACCAAGGACCAGACCATCCCAAATTATAAGCCAAATGAAGATTTTCTTTTTATAAGTTATTTATCTCGGGTGTTTTGTTCAAGTGATAGAACACTGACTAACACAACTATGAAGTACTGATATAGTCCAGAGACAAGCTGTTTGTTCACAAATCCTTTGGTACCAATCCCATAGGCCAGAATGTAAATTGGTGGCTACTAAATACTTTAATACCTTTAATACAGTGGACTTTTTTTGTTTGTTTTTTGGTTTGTTGTGTTTTGTTTTTTTGCAGGTGGTGAGATTGTAGGACAACTTTCTCATTGATGGAAGCAGTGCTGGGGCAAAATCCTTACATTGCTGTGGATCTGCGGTTTGGGTAGAACTGTTATACAGTCAGCTTCTCATCATTGGTACCAAATATCTGACACACACAACTTAGAGGATGAAGGGTTTAACTTCAGTCATTGTTTCAGGTCTGGCTGGTAGTCAGAAGGCAGGAACATCATACTTGGAGAGGCTGGTGAGAGGAAGCCACTCTTCTCATGGTGGCTGAATCAAAGCAGGGAAGCAGCACCAAAAGGAAGGGGACAGAGACCAGACACAGACATGAGGTCATATACCTCAGTGACCCTAAGAGACACACCCAGAGACATATGTGTGGGAGGGGATGTGCAACTGGAGGTCTAAAGTCTGATGAAGCTCTCAAGTGAATAAAGCTGACAATCCAGCTGAACTGTCACAACTGCTGCAAATATTGTCTCTATACACTGGCATCTCTGGCCTTAAAGTTCTTCATTCCAAGTACACAGTTCTCCTCAAAGTGAGTAGCCTGTCCACCTATCTAATGTTTATTGATTTCTAAAGACAAACTCAAGTATTTCCCACAGAGATATCAACTGTATAGCTAGGCCTGTTCACCCCCCACTGTGGGTGCTGTATTAATCCCCCAAATGACAGGTGGTATCTATTTTATTCTTTTTTTAGAGTTTAATTATGTAGTCCAGGCTGTCTTTTAACTTGTTTAGTCTTTAAATTGCAGTGTTCCTCTTGCCTCAGCATCCAAAATTCTGGAACTGTTGATGTGCACCACCATGCCTGGCAGAAGTAACTTTCTTGAGGTCATGCAGATCTACATGCTCAGAGACTGTCCCAGAGGAGGTGGCCCATGTGTACTTGTGTAGTAAGTGAGGGTTAAGATGTATAAGAGTGCTTCCTCCATGCCTATTTCTTAGGTAGGTGCCATCAAATATATTAGAGTTTGAACACTGCTCAGTGTGGTGGCTGAGAGGCAATTCCACCAGAAGATGGAAATGAAGCAACAACCCTCTGACTTCAAAGAATATATTGAGCTTTATTCAATATGTAGTTATTAGTTTACTGCCATGAATGACAAATGTAAGTTTGGTATGAGGCACTGGAAATATAGATATGAACTAACTGTAGTACCTGATCTCCTGAACTTACAATATACACCCCCTTTCTGTGGATATTAGCCTGTAGAAAGTGGAGGTCAGTCTTAGGTACTTGGCAGTCCACTGTCAGTATGGTCATTCTTTAATGTTGAGCTAGCCAACCTCTTTGTAAGCTGGGCATTAATAATACTGAATGGCTCAAATCTTTGCTTTCTGAAGGGCCACTTAAGGTATCATCTACAGATGAGAAAGAGGGCACTTACATAGAAGACAGGAGGGAGAGGAAAGGGTCTCAGAAGGAGTAGAAGAGAGGGGCAAGAGAAGGTTCAGCATATGAATTCCCTTGATGTAGACAAGTGGTTTTCCCAGAAGCCCCTAGTTGGCTACCCTTGCTCTGTGTCTAGATGTACTCTTTGAGGAATTCACCCTCCTTTCTTTGGACCACTACCTCTTGTTTCAGTTTATCATTGTGGCACTCACCAAAATACTTCCCCTGCCCTATGACCTTCATGAGGGACAGGCAAACCATGCTTTATTCTTTTTTGTCATTTGCCCAGATGTTGTCTATTGATTCAATCAGCAGTTAACTCCATTTATACAAAAGAAGACTCAGGATCAGAAGCATTCTACCTTGCCTAATGTCACAAGCAAGGTAGGATGCCACACAGATTTTCTGACTCCAGCCAAGAGCCTGTTCCTGAGCTACAGCCACAAGCAGCAGGATGAGACTAAGGAACATGATTACAAAGCCACCACTCTAGATCAATTTTCCTATTCTGAGAGGTGGAAATTGAGGCCTGAAAGAAGACATAGACCTGTGACTTGAAAATAATGGCAAAGTTGAAGCCTGAATTAGATTCTCTTCAGATCAGTAAACTTGGAAGTTATTCTCAGTATCTTCCTTCTCACAAGTCATTTTTCCCCACATGATTACACTCCAGGGGACTCTGCTTACTTCATGCTTGTCCTTTCCCTCTATCTCCACCATCACTGAGTTGGTTCAGGCCCTCTGAAGTCCTCTAACTACTATTCTTTACCTATAAAGCCCAGCATTTGTCATATGCCATAGCCAGAACTGTCTTTTGCAAACCTAGTCATGATGTCTTATGAAAACTTTCTGGTTGTTCCCAGTGGTCCAGAAATAAACTTAGAAGATAAACTTGATGTCCATTTTGCATGATTCTTCCCCAATTTCTTCCTTGCTGTTCACCACTTACACACAAGGAGGTTTTACCAGGCTGCCTCCCCCTTGTCCAACTCTGCTCCTTCCAACCTCTTGTTCTGCTCTGGAATCTCCAGTTTTAGTCCTGATGCCTAGGATTAGCTCTCTCTCTTATTAGTTTTATTTATTTTTTATTTTTTTATTTTTTAGAGTTGATGGACTGTTTGCATCTCTACTTGGATTTTGTTATTTCAGACTCTTATGATATCCCTGGAAGCTCTGTGGATTGGTCGCACAGCACCCCTATCCCTAATCTCAACTACCTTCTACTCTGTGGGGTGTTTCGGCCATGGGTTAACAGTCTGGATCTGACCATCTTGGCTCCCACTTGTCTGGAGGAGATATCTGAAGGAAGGAATGGATTTCCATGCCTTCTTTCTTACTCACTGCCTGGCACCCAGGTTTCACCCCATATTGTGGTTCTTAGACATTTCTTCCTGAAGCTCTTACCACTCTCCGTCCTTTTTGAAATCATCCATTCTCCAAAATAAACTGACCTTTCTTTTTCTAGCCCCCCAATCAAAATTTCCCCTTTATCAGTATGGCTGGTAGTGTTGCAGGCAGCCAAGTTAGATAGAAATATTATTGACAGTCAGACAGGGCTAAGCCCTCAAAGGAGATAACAGAGAAGACACGATACCTTACAACTGTGGGAGGGATGGATGCTCCACCACCCCCCCCCCAGGCCAGACCTAAAGACCAAAGATCAAACAAATACTGACCTCCCGAAAGATAAGCATCTGGGATTGATCATCACCTTGAGGAAGCCAGGAAGGTCACTAATCCAACTACTACTGGCTGGCTACTGGACAAAGTTCTGTTCCATATTTGTGCCCTCTTGCTATGTGACTCACTTCCCCATTTGGTCCTGGACTTATCAATTTTACCTGAGCAATAGTGCTTGTAATCTCATTGGTTGACCATAGTTGTCCTACCTCATGTCCACCTAAGCGAGTTCCCATATTCTCCACCTTAGACCTACATGGTTTTACTCTCTATAAAAGTCCCTGGAAGAGACAGAGACCACCTGCTTGGGGACCCACTCCTGTTCCTCTCTCAGACAAGAGCTTTCTTTCTCCCAATAAATATATTCTGCTCATAACATCCATTTGTTCCTAAAGTTCATTGTTTGGTTTTAGAGAACACGAATTCATCCCAGGTACCTTTTAGGTTGGGAGTTTCATTTTTCCCCCTATGTCATTTGGAGGTCATCCACTGAGATCATTTTCTGCCTATATAAATAGGGTAAGAAGGTAAAAATTTGAGACTCAGAAGTCCTGGAATTTGGTGACTGTGTAGCCCCAGCAGTGAGAGGTTTGCCTTCTCAGAAGTATTGTGAAACCTAGCAAGACCAGAAATTTGACAGCCCTTTGTGTAAAGCTTCATGCTCAGAGAATACTTGTGTGAGACACATTTCTAAGCAAGTCTTTTCTATACCCTTGGCCTAGATCTTCTTGGCTTCTCTAACTGAAGGTCAACAATCAACAGACTTTTTCATTTCTGCTTTTTCCAGTGTCCATGCCCAAACCAGAGTTGGGAATGCAACCCTCCTGGGAAGAACTAGTAATAGAGCAAGTCCCAGGTGTCAGACTGCCCTAGACTTCCAACAGGCACTTTACTTAGCTTCATCTTATGTGTCATTTACAGCACCTTTATGAGTCAAGCAAGGCTTGTTAATATAGCCTAGGAAACCAAGTGTAAAAATGTGGAAATACTTGTTCATGATCATAGAACTGGACTCAATGCCAGATTCCTAAGCTGTAAACTGGAACTGTATCACTCTCCCTTGTGGACTAGGGCAAGGTAATTCACCAGGGGCTCTACCTCCTTCACTTCTTCCCTTTCTTCCATTAAAATGATGGGCTTAATCCGGGGTGATGAGAACTGGGTTTGTTAGAGACACAACAAAGAACTTTGGGGCCCTAGGATAGACAGCTGGGAGACAGGACCATGCATCTTTCAAAAGGACATATACCCCCTACACAAATAAGCATGGTGGGAGTAACCAGGACCTGTGAAGGAGAACGAGCCTCAGTTTTCAAGCTTGCCTTACTGAGCTTACTCAAATTCAATGTGAACAGCTTGTAGGGGAAAGAGAAGCAGAAAGGTAGCCTTTTCAGCCCTCTGGAAGCCATTCTGAAGCGCAACCTATCAGCCTGGTGTCTTGAGGACAACTGACATCTTAGGCTAATTGAGAGGGGCTAAGCCTGTTCCTACAGCAGGAAGGGAAGTTCTTCATCCCTCTTTCATGCAAAAGAGATGGGACAGGCATGTGTAGACAGATTCCAGCAGGTCACAGGCTGCTCTTAAAAGTGAGCCCCAAGCTAGTGAAGTGGGGAGGACTCAGAACCTCTCCGTTCTCAAGCAGCTCCAACGGCAGAAGCCCCATTACCTCTCAGACCTTGCTCCCTGACCCCCTTCCCCTACAAGGCTCTCAGCCTTGTGCTCACTCAGTACTGAGGTGGTCTAGAGATGTCAGTAGCCACTAACCAGCTCACTCCTTTCCTGTAAATTGGACTCATAATACTTCCCCTGTTCATTGCACAGATCTGTTGTAAAGAAAGGAACTCATCAAAGTGAAAGTATTTTGCAAATAATTCTGATCTATGATTTTGCCAATGATTATCATATTTATAAATTCATTGCCTGGTTTGAACTAGGAGAGCCAGGAAACAAATGTAGTTGGAGCCTAGAGATAATTTGTAGGAAATAATCCACAGCGATTAGGGGGATATGCTAATTAAAATGTCCCTGATTTACATTTTAGGATTAGAAAGTGAAAAGATCTGCTTTACTGGCAGAGAGATAGGCAAACAGTATCTCCGTGGCCTCTCTCTAGAGAGAGCTGCAATAGGGGCTGCACTGTAATCAGTTCTCTGCCCACTTCCAGCAGCCAATGGCGAGAAGTCAAATCAGAACTCCCCAACCCTGGCAGGTTCACCGTCCCAGGAAGAATGCCTGCATTCCCCCTTGACACCACTATTTCTGGCCTGGCTGCTGTCAGAAGTGTCCGGGAAGAGCTCTTGTTGCTCAGCCTTGCATAGTGGAGCTCACAGAAGGGAAAAGCTGAGAAATGGCTCACACCTGAGGTTCCATGCACTTGGTCGGGCCCCCAGCCACTAGGACAGGGTTTGGGCACACTGCACATAAGTCACCCATTGTCGTGGACCCTAGAAATAGCAATTAATTCTGTAGTTTGTGGGGCCACTTTTTGAGCCATAACAGCCTGAGTGGGATTGAGGACCAATCCAAAGCACCCTTAAATTCAGATCCATGTACAATTTTCTAGAATAGCTTAACAAGATGTTAAGATCAAAAATAAGATGAACTTGGACTCAACTTCTAAATCATCTATTTCCAATTTGTGGGACCTAAAGCTGCTTTTTCACTTTTTAAAAAAATCACTGAATGATAAAATAATAATAATAATAACCAGTACCTCATTGAATTTTCGTGAGGAGTGAGATAAGGAACATGCCAGGCATGCAAAGGTATGGTATGCTGTAAATTCCTGTGGTTCCCAGTTGCTTCACCTAAAAGGCTTACACTGTTGAAGGCACACAGGCAAGATACAGGACATAATTATAATATTTGTCATAAGAGAATTAGTCCAATTGCTCAAGCTAGAAACTTAGGCGTCATCCTTGAATCCTCCCTCTCATTCACCAGGACCAGCCAGCCAAGTGTAGCTTCCAAATATCTTTTCTATCTGCCCCTCTTAAAGGCCTGTTTATCCATTCAAGGTTTTATTATATGCTTCCTGTTTCAATATTAGCCCACCAATGCGTTTCTTTATCAAAGACATGCACACCTGATAATTAGAACTCATGATATGAGGTAACTGGTGTTTCTAAAAGGAATGAAATACTGCTCTCCTAGTAGCTGTGCCAGAGGTGAGTGTTCCATTTCAAACAGCTGCTGCAATTACTCATCATGGCTGGAGAATGGCACAAGAGGTCCTTCCTTCACAGTCTGGTTCCTGACTTCCTGCTTCCTTCCTCAGTTCTCCCCCTGGGATGCTTTACACAGTGACCCAAACAGAATCACTTGACAGTTACTGGACAAGCCAAGCTCTTTCTTTGTACCTGCTCTTACTTCTGCCTTCGGTCTCTCTTACCGTCTTCACATGGACAAATCTTCCAGCTCTTTGGGCTCAGCAGAAGAGTCTTCACTTACACTCTAGTTCAAGGATAGACTAGATGTCCTTCTACTAAGCAACCAAGACATGCTTTTAAGCCTTTCAGAGCATTTGACACACTTAGCTGCCACCAGCTGCTTACTTATCAGGTCCCCTCTGTAGATGGCGAGTCCCTCCAGGACAAGGACTAAATCTCCGCAGTTCTTTGTGTGCCTACACCCACAGTGGCACCCAGCACATGGACAGGTGTTGCCAACGAGTCTCAAGCTGATAGATAGTGGAAGAACACATCAGCTCTTCGAAAACTGCTTCAGGTGGCACCATTTGGAGGTCTCCAGAGCTCTGCTAAATTTGGAACCAGAGGTCAGATGGCAGCAGTGACCAGCTGTGAAGTCACTGGCTGTACTATTTCTCCCAGAAATCCCAATGGGACATCATGCTGATTGGAAGCCCCAGTTCAGTCTTTGAAATGCTCTGTCTATTTCTAATCCATCTTTATTTCTATGGCATAGCTCTCAAAATGGCAACAGAAACCTAGTTGTTTCCCAATTTTCCTGCTCTTCAGCAGGACTGATCTGGATAAAGATCTGGTTAAATTCTCAGCGTCTTCCTGATATTTTCTAGTTGGCTTGTCAGTAGGATTCCATGGTGCCACAGACAAATGCTTAGAAAAGTATCTCATAATTGCACACTTACTTCTCTGTGTCGTTTTTTTCTTGGTCCCTGCTCCCAACTCCTGTGATAGTCTTGAACTTCACTTATTCCAAAACCTCTACTGAGTTACCACTTGGTGGCTTAATTTCCCCATAGCTCGGCTATGAGCTGGCAAACCTCTTAATGCTTCTGGGGATTAAGCCTTTGACACATGAATGCTAGTTGGCCCTGGTAGCAATAGTTTCCCTCCAAGCCCTTATGTTATATTCCTAGGCTGGTGTAACAAAATGACGTAAACTGGGTGGCTTAAAAAATAGACATTTAGGGTCAAGGAGATAGCTCAGTAGAATAAGTGCTTGCCTGGCAAGTACAAGGTCCTGAGTTCAATCCCTGGTACTGAAAAAAAAAAAAAGGTATTTATTGTCTCACAGTTCTGGAGGCTGGAAATCCACCTGAAGAGAGTCAGCAAGGCTGATTCCCAGTGCTATGTTGAAGAGGAACCTGCTGCGGGACTCTCTCCTGCCTGCTTGAGGCTCACTGGTGATCTTGGTCTTCCTGGGCATGCAGCTGCATTGCCGTAGCATCTGCCTTCATCCTCACATGTTCTCCCTCCATACATGTTTGCCTCCAAATATCGCCTTTTTATTGGCACATGGGTCATGTATGATTAAGACCTCCCTAATGAATTCATCTTACCTTAATTTGGTAAGGAACCTACTGCCAGAAAAGGTGACCTTCTGACACAAGAGGGTGATGACTCCAGTATCTTTTCTGAGAGACACCAACTAACCTGGTCTAGCCTTTCTCTCACTCCTCACCCTGAAAGACTTGTGGAAACCAGATTTCAGCAGAACTCCCAAGTGCTGTGGCCAGGGAAGGAACACATATAAGCAGGACTTTAAAGGGCAGAAGGACACGGACTCAGAGAATACAATGAAGTTTAGCATGTTTACTGACCACTGACCTCCGGAATATTACAGAAGCTATCTCAGAAAATATATGTATTTATTTCTGTTAGTACATGATTGCAGTACATGATGTTTACATTCCTCATGCAAAGTTAGTGCATGTACATGACACATTTTTTTGGCTGGCACAGCCTGCCCTGGGGGCAGGGCTGGTGTGGCATGTGGTGCCGGGGATTGAACTGTGGTCCCTGCACTTGCCTACTCAGTGACCTCCCTCCTGCTCGTCAGATGTGTGATGTTCTCTTCTGCTTCAGGCCTCCAGCCTTGCCTGGGCCTCTGCCTGGGCTTTCTGCAGTGCTGGCTTCCTCCCATACCTGAGACTCTGCTCAGGGGCCCCTACTCATGAGAACTTCCCCCGTCGCTGCCTCCGGCTTCCTTCCTTCCCAGCACTCGGCACCACCCGCATTTATCTCATCACTTATTCATGATTTTCTTCTCCACCCTGTTTTTCCTGCCAGACTGTTAGATGATGAGAGACTTGTCTGTAGTTTTCACTATATAATATTCAAGTGTCTGGTAGTAGAGTAGGTGATTAATCATTGTTAATTAATGTTGAATTCTAGTATAAGGAAACTGGTTCAGAGTTGTTGACTAATTTTGCACAGAATCACACAGCTTTAAGCAGTGGAATGGAGAAACCAGCCTAGTTCACATGGCAGCATTTTTTTCTCACCTTGTTCCTCTTTGCCTTTTTAGTCTCTTACTCCTAGGACAGCAGCCATTCTTCCTTGTTAGGTATCCTTGTTCTGTGGGCTTGATTTCTTTTCCTTTTCCCTTGATACAGAGAATGGAAACCCCAGCTGATGGTGTAGGCCCCTGGTAGCTCTGGGACACCCACTTTGCTCGAAGATGGTAGGCTTCCCCTCCAAACCCCGAGATGCACCCAGGCAGCCCCGCAGCATCCCTTCTTCCTCACCCAAGAAGCCATCGGTGCCTCTCACCCAGAGAACTATCACAGCGCCTCACTGTGCCAGGTCTCTTCTGGGAGCTTCAGTGCCACTCCTGCTTCATTCAGCGAGGCATTCTAGCACTTCACTTTTCCATCTTGCCTCTTCTTTTTGTTTTTGTTTGTTTGTTTCTCTCCACACAAATCAATACACTTTACTATATTTTCTTTTATCAGCTCTTTTCCCTTTGGCTCTCTGCTCAGAGCTCTGTTCACAAGTGCCTTCCCTTTGGGAAGGCAGAAAATAGCTCATCCTCCTTCTGTACAAGCATTAGCACACCAAAACCCCTGGGTTGTATTGTGGTTTCTCCCACTCAGCACAGGATCTCAAATCTAAGTAGATTTTTGAGGCAAATAGTTTCATGCATTAAATTTCCCCATAAGGCACCTAGCCCTATGGCAGAATCTCTCCAGCCTTCTGCAACCTTCAGCCCCCAAATCACTGAGGGCAGGAGAGACTTACCTAGCCTTACTTTGTCTCAGATGTGAGACCAGGACAAATCTAAAATTAGCCACATCTCTCTGTGCTCAAACTCAGCTGGAACTGTAGCAGCACTGGGGCTACTTTTAGAAACCATGCCTTTGGGGCTTAGCACTGCCCAATAGAAACAGGTGACAGAAACTAGGTCTGGAAAGAAGAGCCAGGCCAAAAGCTGGATTCGGAATGCTGGGCCCAGGAGCTGAGCTACGAGTCTAGGCTGGCACTGGCCACGTGAGTCAGGGATAAGCGGCTCACCAGAGCTGTGCAGGGCATGTGTCGCAGTGCTGGGCATGGAGGCAAGGAAGCCAGTATCTGTCAGGTACTTGGTGTGCACTGGTTGCTTTAGAGATGTCTGAGTCTCACAGTAGGTTCTTTTGCTTCCCCCCTTCTACTGTTAGCTAAATGGAAAGTTGGGATCCTTGGCAACTTAGCCAACATCACACAGCAAATAAAATGCAAAACAGAAATTCAAACCTCAGCCTACTTAACACAAGGCCTGGCCTTTTCCTTTCTGCAATCCCCAGGAGTGGCAGCAAGCAAGGTTTTTAAATTCACCCAAAACCAGTGAGGATAGACCATCAAGGCCCTCTTCAATATTTTCTACCTTAGTTCAAATCTTAATGACTACTGAAGTTCTTTAAAAAGTTACCAGGCTTGGGGACTTTAAATTCACTGATCTGGAGTGAGGCCTGAGAACATATATTTGACAACCTTTTCTGCAGTTTGCATCAAGAACCAAGCTCTACTCAGGAAGAGCAGGGTGGCCATTAAAGTTTGCACCTATGTCCCAATCAGACAAGCCAGGGATGGTACATTTCCATAGATGTTTAACTGGTGAAAAGTGGCCTTCTCAAATTCAAAAACTAAGTAAGAATTAAAATAGCACTCTCACAGAAGAGCAGAGGTCTGCAGTCTGAGACTTAGGATTCCATAAAGTAGAAATGTGTGAAGAAGGGAGGAGTAGAATCAAAATCACCTATGATTCCAGTATGGTGCTGCACCTCTCCCTCCAGATGCCTTTGAGTCTGAGAGAGAAGCCCTTTCCTGTGACTACCAGAGCTCTCTCCAGGTGAATCCAATCTCATAGCACTTGGAATGTCTGTCTCAAAACACTTGACTCACAGCATCAATGCCCTTCTTCACTTACTGTGTGCATTAGGTAGCCTTTGATTTCTAATCATTTGAAATTTAAGTATTTCAAGTCCTACCTTCCCAAACTCTTTGGAGCGCTAGGACTGTGCCATGTAGGAGATAGATAATTGTAGCTCTGAAAGTACGGATATCCTGACCATTCCATCTGTAGGTCCTCTTGACTGCATACTGGCAACACGTGCACACACACACACACACACACACACACACACACACACACATTCAGTGGACTTTGTACCAAGAGTTACCTATCTTCTGTCCACAAGAAATCTACTTCAATACAAAGTTACTGTCGGTTTGAAAATAAATGGATAGAAAAACAATAATATATGAATAGCAAATAGAAGAAGGATGGAATGGTAGTGCTAATACCAGATAAAGTAGAGTTTTGCATAGACTATAAATAGCAGAGGAGGACACTTTATAATGATAAAAAGCTCTGTACTTCAGGAAGCAGTAATTATAAAATGTATGTAGCCCATAACAGATTTAAAATAAATGAAGTAAAGCTTCACAGAATGCAAAAAAAAATGGACAATGCCACAACCATAAATAGGATTTTAACTGTCATCTCAATATACAAAAATTGAACAAAAATCCAGTGATAACAGATGATCTGAGTGACAGTAATATTTTGAAAATTTATTTTAAATAAACAGACAAAAAACCCCTAAAAAACAAATTTCCAAAACAATATTACAGGACAATAACAATGGTCTATATATTGCATAGTTATCTTTAGTTACTCAGAGTACAAAACATCAGCATTTAATTGTCCAAACAATATTAGCACAAATCTTTCTTTTCACTGATTGAGAGAAATTAGTAGTGCAGTTATTTTAATTATCTTTCGTGTCTATATTTTCCTTTTGTTTTCCCCTTCCTTCTTTTTTCCATTTCCCTATACTAGTTTCTCTTTCCTTTTGAAATTTCTTCCCATTTTACAATATCTACAGTACATTTTGGATCTTATTTACTCTTTCATCTCACACTAGGAGACAATGCAAAGTTTACACATTTGCATCTGGTTTATTTCTTTTGTAAGTATGGTCTCAAGTTGCATCCAGGCACCAGGAAGGAGCTGCAGAGCCCAGCAGTGATGGGGGCCCCCGGGACTCCACTTTGATGAGGTGCAGCAGGAAGGAGCCCAGCACAGCAGCCAGATGCAAGCCAGGCCTGGCCAGTTCAGTTCAAGTTCAGTAGATCTAGACCTGGTGACCTGAGGCACACTGCTAGGCCCAGTGGAGCCCAGACCAAGGCCTACACCTATGGAAGCCATCCTCGTTGCACAGAGTGGCAGCAAGTATCTGGGGTGAGCTAGTCTGCCTGGAAGACTCCAGCTTCATGAAGGGGAAGTGCCCAGACAGAACTCAGGGGAACTAACTTAAATACAAATTCCCAATTTAAGATCTGCTTTGTTATGCAGCTATAATGCTTGCCCCCATGGTCTAAAGTACAAACCTATTAGTTACAAAAGTGTGTCTATTTCTAAATTTCGCTACCTGTTATTAGTATTGCTAATTATACTACTATAAATAGGAAACCATATCAGCCTTAATAGTATCGGTAGGTGCCTGAATAACAACCTCACTGAAGCCCTATACCAAAGGATGGAAGACAGTGCCAAACAGAAACCAACATCTCACTCTCAATCAATAGAGAAGGCAAAATTTTGTGACACATGCAAAACAAGAATCGCTGACATAGGAGAGATGCTCAAAGAACAGAATGTTTACAGAGAGGCTCTGATTGCAGTGATACCTCAACCTACTCTCAAACTTTCACAACAAGGTGTTACAGAAATCAAAAGGAATTTTCTCTGAAAGAGAAAAACGACAAAAAAGAAGGAGCAAAATGCATCTTAGGCCCTGAGCCCGCACAGAACAAACCCAGGAGATATCAGCATAGAAGAAATTGTAAGCCACATAGCTAAACTCTCTGAAATAACAGCAACTGAAGTAAAGAAACAACTGCAGAAGGTATAGAGCAAATCAGATCAGAAATAATCTCCCAGGTAAAAAAAGAAATGATAACTATAATGAAAGAATTGCTAAGCATTTCTAAAGAAGACACTAATAAAAGTAGAGGAGAAGAGAAAAATGATGGAAACCTTGAACAGGCAACATAGGAAAGAAATACAATGCATGAAGCAGATTCAAAGAGATATATAGGAAATTAAAGCCTCAATCACAAGTTGACAAAATCATTTGAATGAAAGTGAAGGTAGACTTTCAGACCTTGAAGACACTCTTGCATCTAGTGAAAAGTAAGGAAAGATCTCTTAAAAACGACTAGAATCCAGGAAATAATAATTCAGTGACATCAAGATGACACAAAGATGAAAAACATAAGGCTAATAGGTATCAGTGAGAAAGAAAGATTCAACACAAATGATATAAAAACAATATGGGCGGAAGTAATAGCAGACAATTTCCCAAATATAGGAAAACAATCTGACATTCAGGTAACCAAGGTATATAGAGCTCTAAATAGTATCAATCCTAAATTAAAACTACACCTAGATATATAATGATTAAATCTCAGATATTCAGCACAAGAACAGCATACTAAAATCCACTAGAAGAAAGAAACAGATCACATTTACTTATTTATTTTATGTATTTAGTATAGGGTCTAAGGTGTCTCACTACACAGATCAGACTCATAGTGCTCCTCTTGTTTTCAGCTTCCCAAGTACTGGGATTACAGGCAACTATCACCAAGCCCAATTTCAATCACATCTCAGTGATCTGAGGTAGGGAGGGATTGAATCCCCCAGGTCACATTTAAAGGAAAATCCATCAGAATAACAGCAGATTTCTCCTCACAAACCATGAAGTCAAGAAGAACATTGAGTGAAGCAATTATATTTTTTTAAATTTTTGTTTTATTGAAGTACAAATATCAATGAGATAATTTTTAAGATACCTTGACAAGATGGATTTGATAAATTAATACATTGCAAACTGTTTTCATAATGTTTTGGTATCATAGAAGGTGCATACATGATACTATACTTACAGACATTATTATACCGTATGTCTCTTATCAGTAAATAGAGTATAGCTCTTTGTGTATCTTATTTTTTATACCTGAATTACATCAAAGATTCAATAATTAATACTTTCTACCTTGATATTTTCCTAGTGGTTGTCCATAGCACTAGAAGCTGACATAATATCCTGTCCAACCAACATTAGTGCAAATCTTGCCTCTCATAGAATTATGTAGAAGCACGGCATTATCTATCCCAACTGTACTGTCCATACACACACATCATGATTCTTCCTTTCTATACCCCTTCCTTTGTCTACACCAGTCAGAGATGGGCACTCCATTGTCATTCAACTAACTTAGGTGCTTGAACTCGACAACACAATCCAACACAGTCCAGCATTCCACAACAATGGTGAGTTATCCGAAGAAATTGTCAACCATAGCCATTTACAGCTCAACTTAATATTATGGCCCCACAATGTATACTTCATTTTTATACTTTTCTGCTGGATGGTTAAGACCTAGATAGAGCAAGACTTATATACCAACACATGTACTTTATGTTTCTTATGGGATCAGTGAAGTCCCCTCAGGGTTTATCTTGTAGTCCTGTACCTTATTCTGTAGATCTTTTGTCTGTGTCATCCATGTGGATGAGTCATGGCCAATGCTTGACCAGTTTGCTCTCTGTGAGAGCCTGAGAGAAAGTTTTCTCTCCATGTGACTCTCCCCAGGCACACTATAGAACTTCGATCTCTTTCCTCTGTGGCTCCATAATCTCCTTGTTCAGAAAATTTGGCGCTCAACTGAGTTTCATGATGTTGCATTGCAGGTTCTCCTATGTCCTGAGTCTTCGCTGACCTTGAAAGGCTAGGGCCAAAATGTTGGCTGGCCTTGTGGCTCTTCTATTTCTCCAACTTTGATCTGTGAACCATCCAGAAGAAAAGCTGATTAGTATCCTGCAGCTATGCCATTCACTTTGCCTTATCGGACTCAACTGATTTTAGTTGTTGTTGTACGTTTCCATTTGTATTTCTGCTTTTTGCTTATCAGACTATATGAATTTTCCCAAAGGAACTGAAAACATTGCATCATAGTGATATGTGTGTACCTATGTTTATAGCAGCGCAATGTATGATAGCAAAATCTTGGAAACAACCAAGATGTCCATCACATGAGGAATGGTTGAAACAGATGTGGTATTTCTATATAATGGAGTATTACTCAGCTGTTAAGAATGATAAATTTGAAGCATTTATACTGAAGTGGATGCCACTTGAACATATACTCATAAGTGAAATAAACAAGTGAAGCATTTAAATTCCTACAAGAAAACAAATTCCAACCCAAACGTATATACCCTGAAAAACTCTCTTTCAAGTTTAATGGAGAAAAACATTACTGCCATGACAAAGAACAACTAAAGAAATTTATGACAACCAAATGAAACCTACATGGAGTACTAAAAGATGTTCTAGAAAGGGATCAAACTGACCAGAATCCCACATATGACAATGGAAAAAACCAAACAGGGTAAACAATTAAATACAGGAGAAAAGTAGGGAACCAACAACAAGAAAATAACGTGACAAACATAAGTCAATACATATCAGTTATAACAACCGATATAAGTGGACTCAATTCACCAATTAAAAGAAATAGATTGTCAGAGTGGATTAAGAAACAAAATCCAAAAATATATTGTATACAAGAAACACATTTAATCCTTAAAAAAAATTCATAAACTGAAACTCAAAGGATGGAAAACAATACTATCTGCCCCAGGACCTCAGAAAAAAACAAGGGTACCTCTGCTGTTCAGAGACAATCTGAACTCCAAACTGAAAATGATCAAATGAGATAAAGAAGGCCACTACATATTGGTTAGGAGAAAAATCCAAGAGGAAGAGATAACAGTTATAAATATGTATTGACAAATATGGGAGTATCCAACTAAAAAAGACAAGTTTTAATGCACATGAAAAATCTAATAACTAAAATCACAGTCTTAATAGGGGACCTTTATACCTCCTCATATCAAAAATATAGGTCAAGCACTCAAAAAATTAGCAAAGAGGTAGAAGAATAGAACCAAACCTTTGAACAAGTGGGCTTAGTAGACATCTACAGTGTTTCACCAAACAATATCTGAATACACATTCTTTTCAGCTGCACATGGGACATTTTCTAAAATAGGCAACATACTAGTCCATAGGTGATGCTTAAATATGTACAAGAAAACAGAAGTTATTCCATTCGTATTATCTGGCCAGTTCAATGGAACTGGAAATTAATGACAAAAGAAACCACAAAAATTCCACAAACATATGGAAATTAAATGACACTTTCTTCAGCAATCAATGGGTTACAGATGAACTTAAACAAGAAATTAAACAATATCTACAATCCAATGAAAATTCAAGCACAATTTGTGGGATGCAATGAAAACATTTCTCAGAGGGAACTTGTAGCTGTGAATGCACACATTAGGAAAACAGAACGAGAACAAATAAATAGTCTAATAAAGTACCTCAGACTTCTAGAAAAAGAAGAACAGATCAAGCCCAAAGACAGGAGGAAATTATAAAGATTAGGGCAGAAATTAATGCAATTGAGACAAAGAAAACAATACAAAGAATTAATAAATCAAAAAGCTGGTTCTTTGAAAGATTAAATAAAATGATAAACTTTAAGCCAACCTCCTCAAAAAGAAAAGAAAAAACTCAATTTCAATCAATAAGGAATTAAAGGGCAAAATTACTACAGATCCTATGGAAATTCAGAAGAACATCAATAGCTATTTTGAAAATCTTTACTCTCATAGAATTGAAGACAGAAGAAATAGACAGATTCCTAGATAGATAAAATACCAAAACTGAATCAAAAATATATAGAAACTCTGAATAACTCAATATTAGCCAAAGAAATTAAAAATTTAATTAAAAAAAGTTATCAACAAAGAAAAGCCCAGGTCCTGATGAATTCACAGCTGAATTCTACAAGAAATTTACAGAAGATACAGTCCCAATACTCCTCAAACTCTTCAATGAAATTGAAAATGAAGCAGTCCTCCCAAAATCATTCTTGGAGACAAGTATTATACTGATACCAAAACCAGAGAAAAATTCAACCAAAAATGAGAATTACAGGCCAGTCTCCCTCATAAACATAGATGCAAAAAACCTCAATAAAATGCAAGCAAATACAATACAGCAAGTTATCAAGAAGATTATATGCTATGACCAGGTAGGATTCATTCCAGGGATGCAAGGATGGTTTAACATAAACAAATCTATAGATGTAATACTCTACATTAACAGAGCCAAAACCAAAAACCACACGGTCATCTCAATTGATGCAAAGAAGCTTTTGACCAAGTCCAACACACACTGATGATCAAAGCCCTTTGGAATAGATGGCTTCTAACTCAATCTGATAAAAAGCCATCTCTGACAAACCAACAGCCAACATAATTCTAAATGAGGAAAAATGAAAAGTTTTTATTCTTAAAACAGGTACAGGACAAGGATGTCTTCTATCACCATACCTGTTCAATATAGTTCTGGAATTATTAGCTAGAGCAATTAGACAAGATAGAGAAATACAAGGAATAATAATAGGTAAAGAAAAAGTTAAACTATCAATATTTGCAGATGACATGATACTTTATTTGGAATAGCCCAAAAATTCCACCAAGAAACTCCTAGAATTAATGAACAAATGCAATAACATAGCAGGATAAAAAAAAATCAATAGCATTACTCTACACAGATAATAAACTCAATGAGAGAGAAATTTGAGAAACAACACCCTTCACAATAACACCATGAAAAATGAAATGCTTAGGAATTAATCTAACAAAGGAAGCAAAAGATCGATACAATGAAAATTATGATACTCTGAAAAAAGAGGTTTAAGAGGATTTCAGAAAATGAAAAAAATATTCCTTGCTCCTGCATAGGATGACCCAACATTGTGAAAATGGCCATTCTCTCAAAATTGTTATACAGATTTAATGCAGTCTCTATCAAAATACCACCAACATACCTCAGACAGTTAGAGAAAACATTCTTGAAATTTATTTGGACCCAGAAAAGACCTAGAAAAGCAAAGGTGACCTTGGACAACAAAGGCAAAGCAGGAGGCATTACAGTCCCTAACTTGACTTGAAATTACACTATAAAGCTACCATGATAAAATCAGCATGGTATTGGGTAAAACAGACCTGAGGATCAATGGAATAGATTAGAAGATGCAGATGGAATTACGAACACACTTAGATATCTTATCTTTGACAAAGGGGTCCAATATGTTCACTGGAAGAAAAATAGCTCTTTAACAAAATGTGCTGAGGGCTGGCCAAATAGCTGAGCAGATAAAAGCATCTTCAAGCAATCTCAGGGGCCAGAGGTTCAATCCTCTGGCCTACCATGCTGACCTTGCCCCTGGGGTGTGCTGAGACAGGGATTGAGACTGGATGTTGTGGTGTGCACCTGTAATCCCAGCACTTGGGATGTTGTAAGCAGGAGAATCACTGCAAGTCTTACCTAGTAGTGAGACCCTGAATACCCTGTAGACCCTTCCCTAAAACACACACACACACACACACACACACACACACTGCAATAAAGAAAAAGGTAACGTCTTTCAACAGTCATTTTACCAGAGAAAATATGAAAATGGCTAACACACACTAAAAGATGCTCAACATTACACATCATTAGAGGAGTCCCAGTCAAAATCACA
>PVKA01008583.1:0-72297 GCA_004027165.1 Ctenomys sociabilis
CAGTGTGAGTTCTTGCATGTACTACAAGGTGACCATTTCTGTTGAATGTTTTCCCACATTGCTTGCATACACAGGGTTTCTCCTCAGTATGAATTCTTGCATGTCTTTGACATGCACTGTGTGCAATGAGTGCTTTCCCACATTGTTTACATACATAGGACTTCTCCCCAGTGTGAATTTGTTCATATATTTGAAGACTATTTTGACTGAATGCTTTCCCACACTGCTTACATAGATAGGGTTTCTTCCCAGTGTGCGTTCTTTCATGATTTTTACAGACATTACACCTGCTGAATACTTTCCCACATTGTTGACATACATACATTTTTATTTCCCATGGAGGATTTTGTTTGCCTACTTAAAGAAGACTCACTAGAAAATTAATTTCTGCATTGCTTATATACGTAAGATACTTTCCTAGTCTAATTTTTCTACATTTTGAAAAGGAATTACTGCTAATTCTTTTATTCATTTCTTAGTTACATGGAGTTTTTCTTCAGCATGTCTTCTGGTTGTCGTGGAGGTTTTCCCACTATTCATATCTAAAACACTTAGATTTCATTCACTAAGGTCAGAGTTGGTGTTTTTACATTGTCCATTTTGAAAGGGATTCTCTCCAGACTTTCTCATTTCAGTGATTTCCAGTCCATGCTTCTGAATGGACTGGAAATCACTGCAGATTTTTCCATCTTCCTCACATTTATCTAGCTTCTCTTCAAATCTGAAAGAATTCTCTGCATTGTATCTAGACCTTTAATATTCATCAGTGTTTCCCACATCACATCTCTGTAGAGCTTCTTTTGGGCTGGATTCAGCAAATTCCACCTGGCTGAGGTGAAGTTCACAGCTGCATCAAAAGTCACTGTCTCCATTGGGTGGCTTGAGGGTCTCTGAGCATCCTTCTCAGCTTACAACAAGATGAAATCATGGAAACAACAGGTCAAGTCATCTGTAAGATCTCAGCCCTGAACTCATATGGGGTCAGTTTCACAGGTTTTCAAAAAATATTAATCTAAATTATTTATTGTGAAGGGCTGGTGAGATAGCTCAGCAGACTAAGTGCCTGCTTTGTCAAGCCCAGGGACCAGGGTTTGATTCCCAGTCCCGAATGCAGTGCCAGCCCCACCTTTGGGGTGAACTGAGCCACCCACAGAGTCTGGGCTTGGTGGCACAAACTTATAATCACAGTGCTGGGGAGGCTGAAAAGAGGAGGATCACTATGAGTCCGAGCAGCGTGGTGAGACCCTGTACCAAATACATAAATAAAAAGAAATTATTTATTGTGGATTTTTTGTTATAATGCAGGATTTGCAGTACCATACCATATGTGTATGCTATTAAAATTATGTAGTTTAGGAGTTTAGAAAATAGTTAAGAATATTAGAAATGTTTTAAAAAGTGTGGGAAAGGTTTATAAGAGTGTGGGAAGGGTTTATGAAGCCTTAAAATATACACAAATAGTAAAATAGATATAACGTCACTACATTGCTGATTTTCACTTATTGTGGTGGTGTCTGGAACATAACCTCTATGATAAGGGAGGGACCACTGTAATTTGAAAATCCAGTTTAAAATTATACCATTGTTTTAAAAAAAAGTCTAAGTGCATGGAGAATTTACAGGGCCCAAAGGGTGCTCTTTATCACTGATCTACACAGCCGGCCTCCAGAGCAATTCAGGATTACGACCATGTGCCACTGCACCCTGTTCAACAATTTTCTTAAGGTTGGTGTTTTAATCCAATACTGTCTGTCTAAGCCACCTTTGCTACAAGAGTTTTCTGTTACAATTAAATCTGAATTTAAATGATAAGTGATAGACGAAACAGCAAGGTCAGCTTTTTCAGAATTTGGCTAAAACAAAGCCTTAAGAAAATGTTCCGTAAAATGATGCTGACTGGCTTTTTCCTGAAAACCTCTAACAGCACATCGTTTCTGTCACCACACAGTCGCCAAGAAACTGCACTGATGTTGACGTAGACTTGGTGTGGAGCCACCAGTGAACCTGAGTTCAGTGTTGAATATGGGTCACAGCACGTGAAACAGGACAAGGTCTCAGAGTGCGGCCGCAAATGAGAGAGCTGCGGCTGCCCTGTCTACAGGAAGCCAAGGAATCCTCTTACTGTGGTTGCACCCGGCCCCAGGGCCTGGGCGCTCTGCGTGCAAGCGCTCTCAGGGTCCCCCCATTTCCTTTGCTCCCGCCTGCCCTGCATGGGCTTTCCGTCCCGCAGTTGTCAGCAGAGGAGCTGGCTTGGGGTGCGCAGGGATTGACATTTTGACTATATTTGTTCCACCTATCCTGGAGCAAGGGGTATTTTTCCATTTTCTGGTGATTCCTTCCATTTCCCTTTCCAGAGCACTATAGTTTTCACGGTGGAGGTCTTTCACTTCCCTGGTCAGATTATCCCTTAAGCATTTCCTTTTTCTTGATGCTACTGGAAGGAGTACTGTTTACTTAATTTTTCTCTCAAGGCATTTATTTTGTTGTACAGGAACACCATTGATTTTTAAGTGTTCACTTTGTGTCCTGGTATGCTGCTGAATTTGGTTAGTAATATAAGAATCTTTTGCTGGAGTTTTTGGGGTCTTCTATGTAAAGGGTCATGTAATCAGCAAAAGATGATTTAGCTTCTTCCTTTTACCCATGTGCCTTTCATTTCTTTCTCCTAATTGCTCTGGATAATATTTTGAGAACTATATTGAACAGAAAGTTCTAATAGAGGATATCCTTGTCTTCATTTTAGGAGGCAAGCCTTCAGCTTTCCTCCATTTAATAGGGATACAATTTTTTTTTTTTTTTTTTGTACTCAGGATCAAATTCAGGACCTTTCACTTGCCAGGCAGGTGCTTATGCCACTGAGCTATATCCCCGGCCCTTCTCCATTTAATATGATGCTGGCAATTGGTTTGTCATACACGACTTTTATCAGATTGAGATAAAGACCTTCTGTTGTGGTTTGTGTCTAAAGTGCCTCCAAAGCCCCATGCAGTCATAGGGTTTCTCAGAAGTGACTGAATCTAGACTCTAATTTGGAGTGCATTGCTGGGGCCAGAGTGAGCGACTGCTGATCAGGCCCCGCCCTGATGCCAGGAGACAGTACAACAGAAGGGACAGAAAGAGGTCTGTCTCACTCGCTTGGTGCTTTTGGTGTCTTCTGCCACCGCAGACTGTTGCCCTCTGCCGTGTGCTACCATTTTCTGGAGTCTGTGATTATGGGCTGAAACCTCTACAAACTGTGAGCTAAGTAAACCTTTCCCTCTTTAACTTTGGATGTTGGGTATTTTGTCTCAGCAATGAGAAAAGTAAATAAGATTCTTTCTATTATTTATTATTTATTTATTTTTCTGTATTTTAGGAAAGGGTCTATAGGATATTCAGGGTTTCACAACTAAAATCAGACTTGTAGTGATTCTCCTGTTTATAGCCTCCCAAGAGCTGGGATTACAGGCACGTGCCACCACTCCCAGTTTCATTTGCCTTCTCAGTGTGCCCCAGGGGTAGGGCTGGAGATTGAACCCCCAGCCCCTGCACCTACTTGTTGAGCTATTTGGTCAGCCCCAAGATTCTTTCTATAGCTGTTTTCTTCAGATATTTTATCATGAATGGATGTTAAATTTGTCAAATGCTCCTTCTGTGTCTGTTGACAGGATCATGTGATTTTTTTGCCCCGGATTCTGTTTATGTGGTGCACACATATGATCTTCACATGTTGAATCATCCCTTTACTCATGTTGAATGAAATCTACTTGGTCATGATGTTGGATCTTTTTGATGATTTGCTGCACTCTGTTTGCCAGCATCTTATTGCAAATATTTGCATATATGTTTACTAAAGAGGTTGGCCTATACTTGTGGGGTTATTTTGTTGTTGTTTGGTCCTTCTCTTGTTTTTGCAATCAGGATAATACTTGCTTCCAGGAATCATTTTCCCTTTTGATTTCATCAAAGAGTTTGAGTAGCATTCGCATTATATCGTCGCTAAGTATAGGAACCAGCCTACAAGCTTTGCGCTGGAGTAAAGGATGACAAGGATGAAAGCAAATAGACAGCATTAGGTTAAAATGTGGGCCTCAGAGGGCCTGTGTCTCCCTCTGAAAAACAGTCCTGGTGACTGAATCACTCAGATACAGGTACAAGCAATTAGAGCAACACAGGATTCAGATTAACCCCCCCCATTTATTTATTGGTGCCAGGGGTCGAACTCAGGACCTTGTACCTGTCAGGCAGGTGTTATGCCACTGAGCTATGTCCCCCACCTGTTTTCTCTTCTTTCTTTTTTGTAAGTGTGTGTGCATTTTCTTTTTCTTTTTTCCTTTCTTCCTCCTTTAACAGTTCATTAGGGTGCAGGGAACTCTCCTTTGTCCTTTTTCCTTGCTCCTTATCTCTTTTTATACTTTTTTTTTTTTCTTGCCCACCTTTCAATCTTTTATCCTTTTTCTCTTTTTATTCTCTTTATATTTCCTTTTTCTTTTATCTATTTCTCATCAGTTTTTCTTTTGTCTATACCTAATTCTATAAACACTCTTCTATACCCCAATAGGATCCTTGGAACAATATTTCCTCTTTCTTTTGGTATATAGAGCAAAGTTTTAAAATTTCCTCTTGCAGTACCCCATTCCAAGTCCCCTGTATCTTCAATAGTATAATCATGAGCCTTTATTAATCTTTATATAGCTAACTCATTAAATTAGTGTTGAATTCTTTTTCTAGCATTAGTGAAGATATGGCTGTCACATTTAGAACATATTAACTGTAAGTCAATAACTGGGTTGCCTTAAGCCAGGCATGGTGGTGCAGGCCTGTAATCCCAGCACTCAGGAGGCTGAAGCAGGAAGATTGTTGTGACTTCGAGACCAGCCTGAGCTACAAAGTGAGCTTAAGGCCAGCCTGGATTGCATAATGAGACCCTGTCTCAAAAAGACAAAACAAAACAAAACAAAACAAAAAAAAAAACTGGGTTGCCTTAATGTTTACCCATAATTGTGGGCTTCTTTTCTAGGGTTAAGGATGGTACATAACTGGTTCATACAGTAAGTTAATATCCAATTTGGGTTGGATGATACTTCTGTAGCTGAGTTGCTTCATATTACCAGGGTCACATAAATGTTACTATTAATGAGTTTTCTTGGTAAGTCAATACTCATAGCAACTTTGTGACATTAACAATACTTCAGTACAGGGCTGGCAAGATAGCACAGCAGACTAAGCTCCTGCCTTATAGGACCAGGGTTCGATCCCTAGCACCACATGCCATGCTGGCCCTGCCCCTGGGCACTGAGTTGGCCACTGAGTCTGGGTGTGGTGGCGCATGGTTGTATTCCCAGCATTGGGGAGGCTGAAAACAGAAGGGTCACTATGAGTCCGAGCTGTGTAATAAGGCCTGTACCAAATACATAACAAACAAACAAAACAATACTAACGTACATTCCCAGAAGACTCAGTGTCTGTACTCTGTAGCTCAAAGAAGCTGAGTTGTCACCATTTTGTCATTTCCTAGGGAGCTCTACTTTCTTCTTTTCTCCTTCCCTCCCTTATTTTTTTTCTCTCTCTCCCTATACTGGCCTTGAAATCACAGAAGTCCTCCATTGCTCATCTTTAAAGGAAAAGTGTGCAGGGTTCTGTCCTGAGATATGAGCAGGCTCACAATACTTACCTATACTCTACACTATCTGCACGGTTCCCAAGTGTCTCAGTAGTGCATGGAACAGGCTATAATCATTGAAAAAAAAAATGGTGAAAAGATAAAAAAGAATGGGAATGAAAATCCCTTGTTTGGTGGTGCAGGGCATTAAACTCAGGACCTTGTGCTTGCCAGGCAAGCACTTATTCTCCTGAGCTATCTCCCCAGCCCTAAATTGAGAAGGATATATCAGGATGCCTTAAGGACAGGTCTGGCAAGGCATGAAGAGCTGGGGATCAAAACCTCCATAATCTGAGCCTGACTTTGTTTGCATAAGCAGGAACTTAAACAATAGAGCTAATCACAGGCCCTCTCCTTTATTTTTAGTGTATGTGGTACAGGGTCTACAGGGTCTATGTAGATTGGACTCACAGTGTGTGTGTGTGTGGGTGTGTGTGTGGGGGGTGTGAGGGCATGCTGGGGATCCAATCCCAGCTTCTATACTCTGCCTAAGCGGGCGGTTTAGTCTGCTGAGCTATCTTCCCAGCCCGAAAATTCCTTTTATTTCTAATAAAATAGATTACAGTTTAGCAATATTAAAAGAAACAATTTTCTGTGTAAATTTAAGTTCTGCTCGCAATTCTCAGGATTTTTCCTTGTATGTTTACCTTTGCCAAAAATACAGAGACAGTAAGTAAAAAGAATTTTCATTTTATTTTGTGTGTGTGTGCGCGCGTGTGCATGTGTGTGTGTGTGTGTGGCACTGAAGACTGAATCAGAACCCATACACTGAGCTACATTCCCAGCCCCTTCTTACTTTTTATTTTGAATTGGGGGATTGTGCTATTGCCCAGAGTGTGCTCAAACTCACCCAGTTCAGGTATTGTGAACCGCGCAGGACATCTGTTTTATGGCAATGTCCAAACACTATTTTATATAGCAGAACCACATTATAATCTGCAACATTTTCAGGAAAGTTTACCTAACTGATCATGAGAGGGGAGGGTAAATCAGAAAACCAACCTTGAGACATTTCTGTGGTGACCTTGGCTTCATGGAATGGCTTCCTAGCTACTGTGGATTCCTGCACAGCCTGATGCAGAGTGGCTTCAGGGAGGGACAAAGAGGATGGGGCTGAGGACAGCCAGTTCTTTAGCTTTCTTTCTCCCAAAAGGGTATTTAAAATTTTCTTTTTAATCTTTTATTTATTTATGCATCCACTCAGTACAGGGTCTTGCTATACAGTTCATACTCATAGTGAGCCTCCTGTCTCAGCCTCCCCCGCGCTGGGATCATAGACATGTGCCACCACACCCCTGGGTTCTATGGCTGGCAAAGTGTGTGAAGGGGTTCTGGGGCTGGTACAGCCCAGTACACATGCTGTACTGGGGACAGAACCTGGGTCCTTGAGCTTGCCAGGCAGGTGCTTAGATGGCTGAGATATCTCCCCAGCCTCCCAATAGGGTCTTTAAAGGGTGCTGCTAGAGTCCTCTGCAGACTGCTTGGGACTGAGTTCTCCCCCAAATGACTCACATAGATGATGACTTGAGGGTTCCCAGGGAAATTTACTGAGCTGACTTGACTTGAAAGCAGAAGGCAGCCATGGGATAGATTCTGCCTGTAAGTCTGAGCAAAAATTCAGCAGGGCATTGTATCACCTTTGTTGTAAAATATTTGTCCAAGTGTATTTGGCTGTTATGATGAAGTACTTGAAGAAGGCCAGCTTTAGAAGAAGAATGTAGTTCTCAGTTTAGAGGTTCAAACGGTATGGGCTCTCAAAAACCCTCAACCTTCTCACCACTGTATCACATCACGGTGGATGGCAGTAACAACAGCAGGTGTAAGAGCAGGGTCTGAGACAGCAGGGTTCCAGAATCCCTCCTGGGGGCACATCTGCAATGGTCCTAAGGCTCTCTTGCATCCTCTGAAAGCTTCTACCAGCTTCTGGAGAACCACCTTGTAAGCCTTTTTCCTTTAAATCAGATTAAGTGGGAAGGACAGCAAGCCCACTCTTCAGGGCTTCTAGGAAAATGGGATCATGTGGGTAAAGCCCTCCGCACAGGGGAAGGGAACACAGGAGCTCAGCGTAAGCTACCTCCTCATCTGCTCTCTTGGGGACACAGAGTCCTGCAGCTGGCACAGTGGCCTTGCCTGCCACCAGCCCACAAGGTTTTAAAAGGCAAATGTGGTCCTTAGCCAAATTACAGGCTGGGCCGGGGCTGTGGGAAGGACAAGAGTGCCGCCAGGCCACGGGCTTCCGTATTCAGGATTCCACGAATACGTGCTTCTCGATTTACTTGATGTCAGTCAATTTTAATTTTGTCCAGTTCTGCTACTGCCTTTCAGCAGCACATGCCTGCCCCTTCACCAACAGAAGTCCTCCTATTATTCATTTTCAAAGGAGAAGTGTGTGGGGTCCTGCCCCGACACTGGGGCAGGCTCACCATACATTCTCTATACTCTCTGTACAGTTCCTCAGTGACTCAGTAGTGCATGGAACAAGCTATAATCCTTGAAGAAAAAAGAAAAATTGGAGAAATTCTTTTTTTTTTTTTTTTTTTTTTTTTTTGTCTTTTTGAGACAGGGTCTCACTATACAGTTCAGGCTGGCCTTAAGCTCACTTTGTAGCTCAGGCTGGTCTCGAACTCACAACAATCCTCCTGCCTCAGCCTCCCGAGTGCTGGGATTACAGGCATGCGCCACCACGCCCGGCTTGGAGAAATTCTAAAAAAGAATGGATATGAGAATTCTGAGCTCAAATTATACACTAGGATTTAAAAGTGGAAAGAGTTTGGGGACAAGTTTTCAAAGCCTTCTGCTTGACATTTTTCAGTAAATTCTGACTTCCTAGACCCCAGATGTAGGGCATCAGCTGGTCTGATGGATCAGTGCTATAGTTAGGAAAGAAAAGGGGACATGAATTACAATTGTCTACAGCCCTCAGGCAGGAACTTCAAGGTATCTCCGGATGAGTAAACCTACCAAATACATGGACAATTTTACTCATACCAGGGATGTGGGTCATCACATGTGTGCATATCTGCCCCCCTACCCAAACCCAATACAGCTTTGTACTAAAAACTGTAAAGGACAAAGACATGATACACTTGCGGAACACAGGTATCCTGTGTGCTTTATTTGATTTCCTTCTTACTGGGAACAAGCAGCTCTCACGGAGCTTGGGGCCTAGTGTGCACCCGGGATAGGTTCAGAGGTGGTCCTTACTGGAGGGCAATGATGGGTATGTGGGCTGGATGCCGGCCCCAGGGCCAACCCATCTCTGATCAAGGTGCTTCCACTGAGACATGAGGTAGGTGTTGGATGGTTTCTCAAGAGCCCCTGCCAGATGCTGGGCTCCAGCTCCAAGATAGCAGTGTGCTGCCCTCACCATCCAGGGAAGGATGGGACCCAAGAGCGCTGTGGGGGTCAGGGCCACACCTGACTCAGTGGCCACAGTGGGGCTGTAGTGCCACTCTGATCCCAGCGGCCAGGGCTTGCGGTGTGGGGCTCTCTGCAGTACAGCTCACAAGCAGGCCCTCGGCGGCCAGAGCATGAGCTGTGGTGGGGCCGATGGCTGCCAGCTGTAAAGTGGATAGAGAAAAGAGGGCTCAGCACCCCAGCTTACACCCTATGCTCCTCTTGGTCCCCCAGAGCTGTCTCAAGGGCACTGTGGACACCACAGGGTGATAATTACTTATGCACTCAGGACAAACATAGTCCTTAAAAAGTGGGAATGTAAATTTTTAAAATTAAAACATGAAAATGGTAATGTATTTGGAGTGGATAATTGTTTCAAAATGTTTAGTCAGGAGAGAAGGCAGAGAAGGATGCAACCTCTGTACCCTGCTCTGTGTTAAGGACTTCACTTGAGTTCTCATTTAATCCTGTGCAGGGAAGACCACACACATCTACAAAGGCCACTGAGGGATAATTATCCCCATGTCACAATGAGGAACAGACTTAGAGAAGACAGCTCTGAAACTTGTGTCAAGTACCAGGAAGTGGCGCTGCCTTTCCAATTCTATGGCCGTCGCATGAGGGTGTCCGCTAGGCCATGCAAGCTTTGGCTTGACAAGGAAACTCTAGGACAAACAAAACACTCATCTGAAAAGGACCCAAATCTCATAGATTACTGTACCTTAATTTGATCAATGCCATCACCAGATAACTCCTGAATGTGCTTGAGACTGTATCTAAGACCAGAGGGACTGAAAAATGTGATACAGGCTGGGATGCCCTGTGAAGAAGACAGAATGAGATCATCCCTTACCTTAGACTGAGGAAAGACACGTTCCAGCCCTATTAGCATGAACTCCCTCAGCCATGGGCAGACCTGGTGGCTTTTCCACAGATGTGGTCTCTGCGAGGCTGGGACTCTCTGCCCCTAACAGGACCCCACCAGAATCAGGCTGGGCATTTCTCTCCTGGGAAAGCCAGGGGAGGTATCTTCTGAAGAGAAATGGTGAAGATGTCAGTCAGCTCCACAAGAGCTGTCCACTCTCTGGCCGGAGGCCTCTCAAACTCAACCCATACTGTACAGTGGGCACTTCCAATTTAGACACATTCTTGCCCCACAGGATGGAGAGCAACTCTACACCCCAGGCTTAAATTTGTCTGAGGTGCTACACAAAGAGCTCTGCATCAATTATCCGATCTAATCCTTACAAGTTCACTAGATGGGTCTGTTATACATATATATTTAGTGGAACTGGGGATTGAACTCAGGCCCTTGCATGTGCCAGGCAAGTGCTTGTTCTACTGAGTTATTTCCCTGGTCCCAAGCAACTCATACATGAACACCTTTTTCTTACAAGAAAAACAACATGCATGCCATGGACTTGCCACCACTGGTATCCCCATCCCACAGACACAGTGGAGCCTCAGAAAGTCCCCTGCCTCCAAGTCACTCAGCTGAGGCCAGGGAACCACACAGAGAATCACCATCTGTAAGCTCACACTGCTTCCCTGGTTCTTGCCCCCAAGGCCTGCCCACAAGGCTTTCCCTGGAAACACTACATACCTGCTTGGTGTAGTAGTGGTGTAGGTTCCCTTGGATTTCAGGGTGCGGAATGGTCTGATAGACAGTTATGCTCTCCATGGGAATCCCTGGGTATAATCAAAACCAGGGAAGGCTTTACTGACCTAGGAATTGACAGACCCCCTGCCATGTCAGCACACAACTGGTGGGGACCTCTCGGTGCAATGCAACACTTGTGAAACAAGGTGCTCAGAAGCTGAACTGAGGGCAAGAGGCCCTAGCTAGCTCTCAGCGGCCTACTAAGCACTGTGGAGGGCTCTCACTGTGGGGGAGGCTGAGGTGGTAGACAGAGGTCAAAGGCCAGAATCACCATTGTTCCCACAGATCCCTTGTGTTCCCATGTTTGTGTGAGTCTATGTATACACAGGACTGTCCTTTGTCACTTCTTAAATCCCACACAAACAGGACTCATGACACTAGGAAACAAGGTTCAAGGGCAGCTCCCAGGAGAAGCCGTGTATTAGGAGTCCCAGCTGTGTCCTAGTTGTGCCTTGACATGGCCATGTGCAGGCTCTCTGGGCCTCAGGGCACCCATTTCTAGGGATGCAGTCAACATGTTCAAGTCACCTTTGTTCTTGAGCATATTCGGCAGGACTTCTCTTTTGAGGGTTCCACAGGGAAACAGAAGAGGCAGTGCTGGTGACTCCTCTGTAATAAATAACCAAGCGCACTGGGTAAGAGTTTTGAACAACTTGGGGTGGTTCTGTACCCTTCTAGGAGGGGGAGACTGCCCAAGGCTCTAGGCCAGGCTCTGTGCCTTGCCTCAGCTCTGGTATCTATAAATGCAAGAGAGAACACTGGCCCTGACCTTGGGGGTTGCTGTGTGCAAATCATAAGGGGTAAGGTAAGTGAAGATGCTTGAGAAGACCAACATCCCCACAGGCAAGGTCACAGCTCTTTCAATTCTCCATGATCTTCAAGTGGTTCCCTGGCCACAGTCATTATTCAGAATGCAGGCTTTGTACTTCAAGTCAGAAAGGTAAGGAGGAAGCCTGATGGTGGCCCTGGGTAAAGGTGTGTCAGTCTTTGAAGCAGATTCTGGATGACCCAAGGCTCAGGCCCAGGCATAAGCAGCCAGGGGTGGCTCCACAGCCCCCTCCAAAGAGATGGCTTCTTATCCACTGCTGTTGCAGGTCTGCAAGCAGCCAATAAGTCAAGTGTCCTGAATCTTACCGAGTCCACAAAGACGAACAGCCCCGCCTCTCACTGTCTTCTGCCGCCCTTCTGCTCTGAAGCTTTATAAGCATTTCCAGCCCTAAACACTTTGCAGAGCTGTTATTATAGCGTGCAACTTAAACACAGTTTGCAACAATACCATCCAACCAAACTGGTGGGTTGTCAGATGTCAGAATTTTCTTTGAATGTGAAAGCAAAGCATTTTAGTAAAAGCACCTCCTGGCCTGTGCATCAGATGCAGTTTCAATGGGCGCTGGTCATGCACAGATATTATCTATTTTCTACATCTTTAAGACCTCTCTGAACATATGTTCTGTAACTACAATTAGAAAGAAGAAAACAAGTTCTGCCCATATAGCACCATTTCCTTGAAGCAGCAGCTAAGCAAGGCACTAATTGTTTGTATTTTAGGGAAGGGTCTACAGGGTGTTCAGGGTCTCACTACTAGATTGGACTCATAGTGATCTGCCTGTTTATAGCCTCCCAAGAGCTGGGATTATAGGCATGCGCCACCACGCCAGTCTCAATTGCTGTCTCAGCACCCCTGGGAGTAGGGATAGCATGGCAGGCCTGGGGATTAAACCCCAGGCCCTAGTCCTCCTTGTAGGCACTTTAATCAGCTGAGCTATTTGGCTGGCCTCAAGGCACTAACTGTGAACTACTCCATTGGAAGTATGCATAATGGCTACATACTGGAGGATGTTTTCTTTATTTACACTGCTTTGTAAATATTAGTACTAACATAAAAGAATATAACAAACGGAAATTGTTAATATAGTAACAGGTGTCTGCTGAGTTCTTTTTCACATTAAGGAAATGCTTCATGCAGGGTAGATACCAGCCCTAGTGACCATTTTCAAAGTTATGTCTTGACCTGTTTTAACCTGAGCTCAGGCTTTCTTTTCCTGTCTGTTTTAGGGTCGGGGGTGCACAATACTAGAGGGCAAAGCTCTTTCTGGGGGACAGCTGTGGGAATCCGGCATCAAAATCAGGAGTCAATAGGAGTCTAAGTTTCCAACCAGCCAGGCCCCAAGGGCATGCAACAAGCCTTCAGATTCAAGAATCTCCCTTTTGCAGCATGTTTTCAGAAGATCTAGTGGATAACTGGCTGTTCATTCACATCCTCTGATTCCTAGATGAGGGGGAAGCTTAGGAGCTGGGTCCCCTTGGGGCAACCAAGGCTCGGCTGCAGCGGTACCTGTGATCAAACACTTGTCTCTTTCACTCCATTTCACCTGTCTGGCTAAGAACTGGTAGTGCAGGCACTCAGGGCTCACAGATTTTCACCACTGTACCAGCAGAAGATAAAAACCTGATCGTGCTCTGGTGGAATTCTTTGTTACTAAGGGGCAATGTAAATATTGCTAAGAGCTAACTTCCTTCTAGAAGTCAGGAAAAAATAATCCATTTCTTTCTTCTGGAATTATCTTCAACCTACACAAGTCAAAGCTGGCTGATTTTTATCCAGTAGCCAGCATGACAGTTGAATCTCACACAAAAATGTGACTGCTGGAGTTAAAAGGTTTTGGTTTCCCATCCTCTAATAAGAGGGCCTGGCATTCTGGGCTATAGCAAGGCTGAAGAGCAACACTCCTGAAAGTCCCAGAAGGCTATGATATAGCTGTGGAGGGGGCTGGATCAACAGTCACTATAGGTACGGAAGGTAAGGCAGCTGGTTTTTAAAACATATCTCATCAGGAGACATGTGTATGCCTGTTATCATGCGTGTATGTGGTGGCTAACATCATCATATGGAGACATGAGGATGCCTGTAAAACTAACAATATCCAGGGCCATGTGAGAATAAGGTCATGTAACCAGTGGGCACTTAACCGCTGTCAGTTAGGACACCGAGACTGACAAGTGACCTGGATGAAGAGCCCAGCAAGTGAGCCAGGCTGCAGGGACTGCAGATTTAGGAGGGCATCTCAGAGGAACTGCAGAGCTGTGTGCCTGTGACTCTCTCTCTCTCTTTTTAAACCATACAATTGTCTTCTGTTCTTTTCCATTTAATTTGTAGTTATTTTCCCATTACAAGAGAGATCCTGGGAGACAAGAAGAATCCTACATAAGTTAGCAAGTTAAATAAGTTAACAGCTTTAAGCACTTACACTAGTGTCCGTCTCATAGTAAATAACAGTTAAGTGAAATAAATAAGCAACAATTATGAATGATTTGTTTATCTTAGGTGCTGGAAGGATTTTAGCTTTTAAAATTAGTCTTCAAAGTTTACTGAGTGGGAAAGCCATTAATGCCTTGGAAAAACCAATATGAAGATTCTCATTAGCAGTCATCTTGGACCTTATTTGGCTATTCTGACTGTAGATGGAACACTTATTAGGGCTCACAGATATACTGGCTATAAATTAAGAAGAAGGAACAAAGGCTTCGCAAAGACTTCAGACCAGTATTCTCCAAGATAAGGACAGACATATATAATATCTCCCCTCCCAGCTTTGAGTCAGTTAATTGAGCCGGGCGTGGTGGCGCATGCCTGTAATCCCAGCACTCGGGAGGCTGAGGCAGGAGGATTGTTGTGAGTTCGAGACCAGCCTGAGCTACAAAGTGAGCTTAAGGCCAGCCTGAACTGCATAGTGAGACCCTGTCTCAAAAAGACAAAAAAAAAAAAAAAAAAAAAAAAAAAAAAAGAGTCAGTTAATTGAAGCACACTGCAATAGCTCAAGTGACTTGGATCCCTCCTTCTGCCTTGTGCTTACAAAACCAAGAATTCAGCCTGACGGCTGTGGCCCATACAGTGACACAAACTCAGTTCCCTAGAGCTCACTCTGCCCTGGAAATAGGTGGAAGCTAGTTACTGCCCCATCCATAGAAACAACAAATATTTCTTGGGAGTCACTGGCACTTAATCCTGCTAGGAATGCTATCTCCCATTTATATTTAATTGTACATTTTTAAAAGGGCTTTGATGTTGTTTAAGGCTGTGAACAGTGATTCTTGGAAATGGCATTAGAAACAAAAAGCCTGAGAGTGGGTCCTGCCCTATCCATCTGCATCCCTCAACTCAAGGCTCCATATGAAGGAATGGTCACCTCAATGATGACCTGAGAAATGACCCAGGGGGCCTGCCACGTGACAAGGAGCCTATACCAGTGCTGTTCGACTGGCCTGCTGAGAAAACTGCCCTTGACTTCTCAGAGCTGGGCCAATACGGCTGTACGAAAGTGAAGAACTACCACAACCTGGTTAACCTCAACAAAAATGGCCCTCAGCAATCTACAGCCTGGAGCCTTCAACAACAGCCAACAAGGCAGCCTTCAGGGGCCTTCTGCTTGAGGAGCTGTTCAACTGTTCAATCTCAGATGTCCACTCTGACTCCAGGAGCGCTCTTCTATAAAGGGACATCAAGCCCACAGTCCTGCAGAGCTGGCCTGAGTGTGCCCTCCCCAGGCTGGATTGCTGCCTCCTTGCACAGGTGTGCAGAGAACAGATAAGGCCACCAGCGTTTGTGACTAGCAAGCAATGAACTTTTTTGTTTTTTCTTTACCCCAAGTAACAGTTTCTTCAATTGTATATTTTTAGTCTGAAAATGTCCCACAGTTGACTTATACAATGGTGACATGTTAGTATAGCAGTTAGGAAGACTGGGACCAGAGCTTCCCTCAGTGAAGACATTGGGTGAGCTCAAGATCAGGAAGTCCAGCAGCCCCCCGTCCCCCGGCTCAGCTCCTGTCAGCAACCTCTGCACATGCAAGGGGCTTTCCCACATTCTGTCCCTGAGCATGCAGCCAGGCCTCAGGGCCACAAAGGTGACTCAGCACCAAGCACATGTCCAAGCGCACAAGGAAGATCAGCTCTTAGAGGACACTTTCACTTCAGACACACTTCTTAAGACTTCTATACCTGACAAGAGAACTGAGTATATTGGGCTAAGTAACTTTTAAAAGTATGAAGAAGAGGGAGATATGAAGAGCTTAGGATCCAGCCAGTTGTGGGCTTGGAACCTCGCCTGGCACTGGGCCCTGTTCCTTTGGACAAGGTAGGCCCTTTCCCAGCTCAGCGCCCTCAGCGAGTGAGTCTGGTAAACAGCCCAAGCCATACTCCAAACATTAATGAGCAGACAATCAGAGCACCAGGTAGAATGCCTGTGCACATCTTCTAGTCTGCCAGGCCAGGAAAGCAATTCTGAGTAACTGCAGTGCCATCTGTGACTCTTTCCGCTTTATTCAGCTTGATTTGGAAATGCCCTGTGACAGTGTGACATAACAGGAAGTGTACATCGAGTCTTTACCCACGGTTCCTGGCACGCAGCTTCTAAAGCTCTCGAGATCTGCTGCGTTGAAGGCATGGAGGAGCCCCTCTTGTTCTTCACAGAACCTCACTGGGGTTTAGGCTATTGGAGTGAGTCCTGGTGGCCCTAATTTCAGAGTGGATGCTGGTAGATAGGTGAATCAATTATGTGATCAGAGCCCCACCCCTGACCTCTGAGGAAGGGACAGGAGTGGGGCTGAAGTGATCACCACTTCTCAATGATACAATCCTACAAAGAGGAACCCTTGTAAAACCCCTGAGCTATTGGTTTCGATAGCTTCTAAGCCAGTGACCATATCTATATACCAGGAGAATATTACCTCCCAATTTCACAGGGACAGAAGCTTCTGTGCTCAGGACCTTTCTGGCCTTGCCTTATAGGCCTCTTCATCTGGTTGTCCACCTGCATCCTAATCTTTTAATGGACAAACAGAGACAAGTGAAACATTCCGTGAAGTTCTATGAGCCATTCTAGAGAGTTACTGAACCTGAGGACAGAGCTATGGAATCCCTGATTCACAGCATACTTGGCCAGATTGGGTGTACCCTACGCCTAAAGTGGGGGCTAGTTTTGTAGGATTCAGCTCTGAACTGTGGCTCTGGACAAAATCTGGGTCATTAGTGTCAGAACTGAATTAAATTGCAGCACACAGCTTCTAAAACCCATCCTGAGTGGCAGGTGTGGGAAGAACATCTTGCATTACTCACAGGCTCATGAAGTGCTAGGCAAGTGCTACATCACTGAACTATGCTTCCAACCCTTGAACTACTTTTAAGAGAAAACTGGTAGTCACTAATACATATAATTTTAATATTTTCATGTGTATGTTTAAAATTAGTTTAATAACAATATACTTTAAAAAAGAAGCAGGATTTTTTTTTTTTTTTTTTTTTTTAAAGGGGACTGGAAATTTGAGAAGGGCTTGCTGGCCCTCCACTGCCCTGATAACACTACCCAAGGGACAAATAAAATAAATGCATCTCTCTGGGGACAACATTAGCTGTTAGCTCTGCATGTGACCTCCACTTCACACTCAGTGGACATCCATGCCATTTTAGAAATTAATCAGAAAGTTACTGTCCTGGGTCAAAGTCAAGACTAGGGCTTGCAAAGTGGCTATGCGACAAGGGCAGTTTGCACATTTTGACAGAGACCATTGCCTGAAATATCTAGCCTTTGACAGGTAAAGTTTGTAGGCCCCTGATCCTGAGGAAACAAGACCCTGATTTGCACTTCAGTGAGATAAGGCGAGATGATTCTATTTGTCTTATGTGGCTATGTTAGCACTGATGTCTGCAGTGGGCCTAGACCCAGGAAGAAAGATGGAAGATGCAACCTAGAGGTAGAACTTCCCTAACTGTACATACCAGTAGTCTACTCTTTTCATTCTAAACTTTTATTCCAAAGTCTTTGCCCATGTATTCTTCAGAAGCCTAAATTTCGCAAACATCCCCAGAACTAGAGCCATTCTGGATCACAGTCCATGTGCTGCCCAAAGGTGACCTTATTTGGAGAGTCTGCTCTTCATCTGGGAGCAAGCTTTGGAGACAGGGAACTAAGCAAAGGAAGAAGTTCCTCAGAAAAAGCTAAAGACAAGATGACAAAGGGAAAAGGACTCGTGTCCACCAGCTGTCTCTGCAGTTGTGAGAGGCATATCAGAAGGCCTCTCTGTTGTCTTGCCTCCAAGCAGTTTGAATCATGTTCAGTTTGTCTCAAGCTTTCTGATATAGACGAGAGGAGGAGGTAGACTTAATCTCTAATAGGCACAGATGCCCACAAATATATGCACACAGGCTGTGGTCCATGCTGCTAAACAATCAATATCACCACTGACATGCCCTGAGAAACACTCTTCCCCTCCACAGTGGTGTAAAAATCAAAAGCACAAAGATGGACTTCATTGGAAGTGATCTTTTTTACTTACTGGAACAAATATATTCTGCAAGCTTTTCTGCATTTCCACAGTTTTCTCCTTCAAAATCTAGGCCAATTTTATTAACTGGAAAACAATAAAGACAACAACATGCAATGCATTAATTATTGAAACTGTCTTATTAATCGGTTTTGAAACTGTCTCATTGCATTTGTTTCTCAATAAAATTAATTAAAAAAGAAAATAACAATATGCAATATAATAGCCATTGTTAATTTCCTATCATCTTAATTTGAAATTTTATATCATTTTTGTTTTATAATCCTCTTTAAAACTTTTAAAACAATTATAAACACAAACCGTGATATGTCATCTTCATTAAATAAAGAACCACCTAACAGATTAGTGTATGTCCTAACACATTACTATCTTGTATGTGTCTTGGTGGGTCATAGAAGCATGGCCTTGGATATCACCTATGGTCCTGTCCCTTTCTCTGTGGCATTGAGCTCTGCTTTGCTTCCTGGCCACCGGCAATGAGGCAGCTTCACTCTGCTTGTCCTCCTACCATGTGCTTTCTTCCTCAGAGCCTGTCAACCATGTACTGAGCTAAATTAAGACTTTCCTCCTTGAAGTTGGGTTCTTAGGTATTATGTCCCAATGTGCTGGTTACTCTTCTTTCGTTGCTGAGAACAAAATACCCAACATCCAAAATGAAGGAAGGAAAGGTTTATTTAGCTTATAGTGGAGGTTTCAGTGCATACTCCACTGGCTCCAAGGCAGAGTGGCACGTGGCAGAAAGTACCTGCCATGGTGGCAGCAAAGAGCACAGAGCAAAGGAGAAATGGCAGCAGCTCTGGCAGCTAGAGAGCCTCTCTTCCCTCCTTACACTGTAATGCAAATTACCTGTCCTAGGGTGGGTGCAGCACCCACACCTGCAATCCCACCATTGGATCAAGAATCAATCTCAAATTCTAGAAGCTGCCCCATGATTGCATGAAGCTTTAGGGGGACAACTAGACACAAATCATAACACCCAGTAACAGCAAAGCTGATAAACGCAGAAAGTTGGTACCAATAATGGAGTCATTATTGTGACTATTCCTCACTGTGTAGTTTAGAAGCCTTTGGAACTGGTTGGCTGAAGGAGTTTAGAAAGGTTGGGTGATGTACACTAGTGAAGGCTTAGAATGCACTAAGAAGAGCCTGGTGAGTGATTCTGGTCAGAGTTTAGAAGACCAGAATGTTGACAGGAATGCAGACAATACAAGGCTCAGATCTCAGTTGGGAAGAAGCATTTCAATTGGAACTTGCAGTACAGGCCACGTCTTACAATTTGGCAGAAAATTGTAGTAGATTGCACATGTCCTGTGCAACACTTCGTTGGAGCCTGAGATTAAGGGGGAGTGGACTGATTACCAAGGCAGAGGAAATTTCAAAACAGCTCAATATTGAGGCTATGGCACCGACACTGTTAGCTGCTTTTATCCAGATTTATGATGAGGTTGGGGGTAAAAGGCAGAGCACAAAAATTTGAAAAAAATGTGGTACAGAAAGAAGCCATGTATAAAATTAGGGCCAAAGGAGGCATGATTGCTACAGAGATTAGCACCATTAAAAAATAAAGAAGGTACTTTATATAGGGACAAAAAAATGAGTTCAGTGGCTCCCAGGAATCAGCAGGACACTCAAGGCTCAAGGATGCAAATGTGTGAACTATTAATTTAAGAGAGCTCATGCGATAGCTGATTGAGAAGGGCTTCCAAGGGAATAGACTCCCTGGAGTCATCTGCCTGTCCCTAGTCAGCCAGGTACTCTAGAAGATGCTGCAGCCCTAGCCAACCTTGGTGTCATCTAGATGATGCTGTTTTATGGCATGCAGAACATAAGAATTGTGCGAGGAATGAGGAAGGCTGTCACCCAGATTTCAAAGGAAGGGTTGGGAAACTGGGCAAGGAGCTTGAAACGGCAGTGCGTGAAGCTGAGAGAAAGAAACCATGGAAGTGCAGACCCCAGAAAGCTGAGACCCAGGAATGTGGAACAACTGCTGAGGAAAGCTGCAGACCCAGCATGGAGCACCTAGAAGAGGCCACATGGGGTGCAACCAGCAAGGCCACAGGCTGGGGCTGGCCACAGGTGGGGTTACCCACATTCTCTCACACTCACATTTGACCACTGCGCATCTTCAGTGCCAGCTATGGATTTACAGAACTTAGTTTTGCCATTGTGTTTTTGTCTTTCTTTGGCTCAATTCTATCCATCCCTTCTTTCCTCCCCTTTGTAGTAAGAGTATTTAGTAGCTTATGATTACATAACCTGTTTTAATTTTTACAGATGTTCACAATTAAAAGAGTTTGCCATCTCAGAAAACATGAACTTTTGAAAAATGCTGAAACTACTGAGACTTTAGGGAAGAAATTATTGCATGTTTGGTTGTACTAAGAATAGTTATATTATGAATTATGAGCTGCGATTGTCTTTATTTGGAGATTAAGTATGGCTTAAGTAGATTTTTGGGGACCAGCGATATAGCTCAGTGGCACAGCCTCTGCCTGGCAAGCACAAGGTCCTAAGTTTGACTCCTGGTATCACAAAAGGAGATGTTTTGGGGTGAAAGTTGACAAGAAATGCTTACCAGATTAGTGAAGCACGCTCCTCGTATGTCTGAAATGACAATGGAGGCATGACCTTGGGTATTCTGTGTGCTCTCAGCCCACTCTCCTGTTCCTCTGCTCTGCTTCCCTGCTGGCAAAAACTAAGTGCTTTGTTCTATCATGCCCCTCTATCATGACATGTCTGCTTTGGATCCCATCATGTACTGAATCTCCTGGGACTGGGAAATAAGTTCTCTCTTTTAAATTGTAAATGTTGGGTACTGTGTTCCAGCAAAAGGAAAGCTAACACATTTATTGAGGTAATTCTCTCCCTTTTTTTTTTTAATGCATTCGGTATATTGGGACAAAACTACATTGCTTGGAGTCCTAGTGATCCTTCTGTTGTTTTCAGCTTCCCTGGTACTAGGCTTACAGTTGTGGGTCAGCATGCCCAGGGGCAGAGCCAATGTGACATGTGGTGCTGGGAACTGAATGCTGGTCCTTGTGTTTGCCTAAGCAGGCACTTAGTCCACTGAGCTATCTTATCTCACTGGCCTTTGTATGTTGTTTTTTAATGTGTAAATATACATCCATGTGCTTTACAAATCACACAGAAAATTTTCCTCCTGAAGGCAGAGCAGAAAGGTCATAAGCATCCATTCAGACATAAAGCTCTATAGCCCTTATCCTGACAAGAATGAGGCTTCAGGTAAGGCCTTTGCTAACTTCTCTGAACCCCACTTATTTCATCTAAAAAAGAGAGGAAGCTACCAGCCCTAAAACTACTTAAGGAGTATATAAGATAAAACTTCTGGCTACCTGAAATAAGCTCAAGAAAGGCCCTTATTTTATCAGTCAGGAGTAATGCACATTTGAGATTAATTTTTTGAGAGAGGAAGGGTTTCACTATGCAGTTTACGCTGGCCTTGAATTATGTAGCCCAGGTTAACCTCAAACTCAAGAGTGATCCTCTTGCTTCAGCCTTGAGATTGCTGGGATTACAGTTATGCACCACAAACTCAGCAAAATCTATTACTTTTTGCAGGAATATCATTAGGGAATCTCCCACTTTATTAGGGAGGCAAGGCCCTATCCAGAGGGGGTGCAGGCTTACACAGAGTGTAATGGCATGAGGAAAGGTATCATAGAGAGACTCACGGTATATAACTGCAAGTCACATAAGGTGTTGGACATATAACTTATATTATAGTTCAGTGGTTTAACTGCTAATTACTATTGATGTTAACGTCTATTTTTGATGTTAATCTCTTTTGTGCTTAGTTTATTATTATTATTATTTTTTTTTTGGTGGAACCAGGGATTGAACTCAGGTCCTTGTGCTTGCAAAAAAGCACTTATTCCACTGAGCCATCTCCCTGGCCCCTTGTGCTTAGTTTATACATTAAACTTTATGATAGGCATGTAGGTGTAGGAAAGACAGATTACAGAAGGTCAGTACCATCTGTGTTTTCACTTACTTGGGGATGGTGGTGGATAGTATCCCCATGGGTAAAGGGGAAATACTATTACTTTCTGAATTGTTAGCTGTTCGGTGATCTTCCAAGAAGTCACTGGTCTGGGTTTACCAAGGCAAGAGCAGTAAGAAATGGCTCTCAGGTACTAACCCCGTTAACTCACCTTTGGGCAGGCAAATGCAAGATGGTTGAGCTGAAGAATATCAGCCCACAAGCCAATCAACCCTGAGATTGCTGGGATTTTCTTTACAGAAACAGACCTCATTAGAATAAGCATGTATAATCCAGCCTCATCCATCTTCACTATCAGTGATCAATTATATGGGTAAACTGGAAGTCAAATTGCAAAATTTACAAATAAAAGATGATACTTTCTCTCCCTTCACTTCTACCATGACAACCCATGCTATTCACTAGATACTATTTTCACTTCTACTTAGAGAAAATTTTCTGTTTCTTCTCTTTGCTTCAAATGTCCAATGCTCCTGATCAGGTACACAGCCCCTGGGGAGCCAAGGCAGCTCTCCTGCTACAGCATGACCCAAAGCTCCCAAGTGACACAAAGTGGTGTTCAGTGATCTGTAGGATTTATGTCCTTACATCATCTCTTGCTTTAGTGCAGAAAGAATGAGCCAGGTATGGAGGTACACGTGTGTAATCCTGGTACCTAGGAAGCTGAGGTAGGAGAATCACTGTGAGTTCCAGGCCAGCCTGGGCTACACAGTGGGAACCTGTCTCAAAAAACAAAAAAAGACTAGAATGAAACAAATATATAAGGCAATGAAGTGATTCCATGCTTAGGTATGAAAGACTGTGACTTTGTTATGGCACTTTCCTTACTCTCTGGAATCTCCTCAGAACAGGGCATGTCTGCTGTGCTTTCAAGAGCCTCATGTAAGTGAGCTGGAAAGCTACTCCCTTGAGGCAAACTACAGATGCGAAGTGCAGTAGGAAGCTGACAAGCCTTCTGCAGCCATCAGCTTGGCTGCAGCAAGGTGACAGATCTGAACATGAACTACACTGAGCCCTGCTCAGATTTCTCACCCACAGTTAGATAATGAATGCTCATTGTTTGTAGCTACTAAGTTTTGGGCTAATTCATTACATAGCCCAAGATGAAACAGCCTGGTTTCCTCCCAGTTTTGGCACTCAGCTCCCTAGATTCCTGCTCAGACTCTGTGTGAATGGAAAACTGAAGAAAGCCTTCTACCTATGTCAACTCTAGTCAGTTCTTGGTACATCATGTCTAAGAAGCTGAACTACAACAGAATATCCAAAGCTGGGCAACCGATTTTCTGTTAAGAGAAACACACTGATTTCCACCTAAGAGTCCTGATTTCGTCTCTCCTTTGCTAACGTGTTTCTGGTATTCAGAACAAATCCTTCTTCACAACTGAGTGAACATGGTCCAGCCTGAGGCCAAGTGCCTACTTGAGGCCCATGCTGTTGTGCTGTGCTTGATCATAGTCTACTCTTAGTGGCTCCAGATCTCGAGGTACAGCTGGCTCACCATGCCTAGTCTCAATTGCTGTCTTAGTGCACCCTGGAGGTAGGGCTGACATGGCAGGCCTGGGGATTGAACCCCTGGCCCTTGTTCCTGCTTGCAGGTGCTTTAATCCACTGAGCTAGTTGGCTGGCCCTAAGTTTTGCTTTTTGAGTTGTAATAAACATACATAACATAAAATTTGCTATTTTGTCCATTCATAGAGTATAATTCAGTGGTATTGAATATTATATTCACAGTGGGATTATGGGACAAAGGGACAAACATTTAAATAAAACAATTTGGGCTGGGGAGATAGCTCAGTAGGATAAGCGCTTCCCTGGCAAGTGCAAGGGTCTGAGTTCAATCCCTGGCTCTGCAAAAATAAATAAATAAATAAATAAATAAATAAATAAATAAATAAATAAATGTTAAAAAATAAATAAAACAACTCGCTAGCTACAACTAAGTATTCTGCAGAGACGTAGACTAATGGTTCGCTCAGCCATGTTTGAACACATTTGTTTCACTTAGTAGTAGCATTATATATTTAATTACTTTCTGCAGATTTTTGAAGTAAAAAAATATAATTTTAAAACTGAATTAATGTATTTAAAATGAGCAAAGAAGGCTAAGTCATTTTTTGGTACACAATTTTTACCTTGACTCTTACCTAGGGAAGCTGTAGCCTTTCCAACCACATACACGGACTTAGGGCTCCATTTTTCTCTAAGAGACCTTTTCCAGTCTGCAGAACATGGAATTATACATGAGGCTTAAATACCAGAGTGTCCATTGGACTCTTACCAACAGTTGCTTATGCATCCTAAGCAAACCATCAATAACAAATTGCTAGCACAGCATCTCAGCTGGCTGCTGCAGCACACATCTGTAATCCCAGCACTATGGTGGGCCACAGGGATCGCAAGTTTGAGGGGAGCCTGTACTAATGAGCAAGACCCTATCTAAAAAAAAAATCCCACAAAAGACATAAAGAACAGCATCTCTAACTAAAATTTCATTTTCATATTGTTCCTAGCTTGCAAGAAAAAAATTTAAAAGGGCTGGAGAGACAGCTCAGCAGCATAAGCACCTGCCTTGCAAGTGCAAGGTAATGAGTTTGATCCCTGTTACTGAAGAAAAAATCACACTGGCAAATATTTCAGTATAACTCACTTGAAATAACTCATATCCACAGTTGGTACCAGCAGCTATCCCCAAACTACAACCAAGCTATATCTCCAGTCCTTTCCTTGTTTTTTATTTTGAGACAGGGTCCTGCTCAGTGGCTAAGTTGCCTGGGCTGGACTCAAAACTGTGATCCTTCTGCCTCAGCTTCCCAGAGTGTGGAATCACAGAAGTACAGTACAGGTAGGAGCACTTTTAATGTGTACTAGAAAATAGTCATAACCTAAAGGATTAATTTGCAGGATGATAGTAAAATTTAAAAATTTAGACCCTGAAAGAAAAAGCCACCAATCATTTAAAAAGCAGCATAAGTATCTAATAAGGCAATAAGCCAGTTTTATTTGGGATATAAATCTTAGTCATTAAGCCTTAATTTCAGATGAGAGGGCTTATTCATCCATTAGGTCAAATCATAAATTTCACCTTTATTACCAAACATAATGTAATACAGAATATCACTATTTTATGGAAAAGACCTACAAATATGGATTGAAGAACTACAAAGGCAAAACAGATTGAACAAGTACATCAACCATGATCCAAAGCATTTTTAGAAGACAAAGAAATAATAGTTATTCCTTCCTAAAATATGATATGAGCATACCTTTCCCCTCCACTCAGTAGTGTTATTCTATCTTCATGCCCTGAGGGATGTCTAAGTGGCAATCCCAATTGAGTCTTACCTTTATCCCACAGTGTAAATAATATCTATTAGAACATTATCCAGGAAAACAAACTGCTTCCCAAGGTCTCAGCAGAGTGAGGACTGAGTGAGCATGGGCTGCATCCGAAAGCCTGGCTGTAGAGGTGACCTCTCTAAGCCTGCTCTGTGACCCCAGGCCAGGCGGTAGCCCTCTGTCCTTGTCTCCACTGTGATAGCCAGGTGAACTATCCTGCCCACCATCTATTGTTGTCATGAGAATCAACATTTTTAAACATAGGGCTTTTGAACTGCAAAGCACAACATAAAGTTACAATGTTTACCCTCCAGTTTTCTTCTCTTTGTTTTTTTCATTTTATGTATTTGGTACAGGGTTTCACTATGCAGCTGGGACTCAGTGATCCTCTTGTTTTCAGTTTCCCCAGTGCTGGGATTACAGGTGCATGCCATCACACTTGGACTCTGTTGTTTGCTAGCGCACCTCAGGGGCAGCATGAGGGACCAGAGATCAAACCCTGGTCCCTGCACTTGCCAAAGCAGATGTTTAGTTCACTGAGCTATCTTGCCAGCCAAGGTTTTGTTCTCTTTATCTTCATCCTCTAAGCACACAGAAGAGGCAAAATATGACTGCAGACAACATACCTACCCAGAAGCTCCACTGGGAGAAAGCAATGGGCTTCCCTGCCTCAAGTTTCTTTTCTGCTTTGGAAAAAGCCAGCCTAGTTACATGTGCAGAGAGATGACAACGACCCATCACCAGTGCCCCTCGCTGCCTACTGCTCATCAGTGCAGTGGATGCTCCTCTCCAGGAGTGCTTAGACTTCGCTGCATGAATCACAAACCTGCAACTCTTAGACTCTATGGCCTCCAGCATCCTCACAGATCAAGAGGAAGTGCTAATTCCTCTATTCATAGCTGGAGACTGAGGACAGTGCCTGGTTCATGACAGCACCCAATGCATTCTAGCTAGTGGGGAGTAGGAGAACACCCCCTGACACAGGACCCACTAAGCCTGCCCAGGGGCAAGGACACTGAGGGCAGAGAGGCCAAGGAGCTCACTGTGGTCAGAATGGCTGTATGAACCCAGGCCTGGGGCCTGGTGCTAAACACACTCCCTGCTGCTTCTGCTCACTGACAGCCCTCCTAAGCCCCAGTGGTTTCGTCTATGGAGTGAGACTGTAGTATTGTGTGTCTCTGGGTTGTTGTCTGGAGCTGAGTAAGATAATAAATGTGAAGTATTTAACATAGTACCTGAGGTACAAAAGGCATTTGCAAGTGTTAACTCAGAGGCTAACACTGAAGTTACGAAGGAGGTTCAGTTGGTGGGCAGTGCCTTTTACATGGCTGTGATGGAGAGGGAGGGAAGAAGGTAGAAGTGTCCAAGAGATAGCTGTGTTACTAAGTACTTGGTACAGTGTGGACCATCTGCTCGCACACTATGAAGTTTTCTCATCAACCCTTTGAGGCAAGTGGTATTTATGCTATTTTCAGACAAACAAGCTAGCGCCTTATGTACTCAAACACTCAGGGAGACTCAAACACTCAGCTAGTAATCATTTAAAAGGCTGGGAGTGCTCCCTCCACCTATCTGTTTGGGAGCTCAGGAGACAATCTTGTTTCCTAGGACGCATCTGTGGCCCAATACCACCACATAACCACTTCTGTCAGAAACGCAGTTATTTCTGGAATTTTGTGTCTCCATGGGAGAAAGCAGAGTAAACAAAGAGCAGACCAACTCTCACCTTCAGTTTTACTGTCTTTCCTCAAACACAGCTCCACTGCTTCCACTGCTCTGGGGCTGGTAAAAATGAGTCCCCCGTAATCTTCTGGATGAAACAGCTGCACATCAAAAAGCAACAAAAGCATCTCCCAAGGAACTATGACCCACAATTATAATGCTTTCCATAAGTATAGGTAAGGGAATTTCTTCCACCCAATCCTTCTCTCCACCTACTCAACCCTTTCTGAGCACTTACTATGGACCTGGCATTATACTAGGTCTTTTAGGATTTGCAGGTGAGCTCATTATCATAGTGTTTCCCTCAGGAAGCTTACTGCTCAGGGAGAGACACAGCACAGCACAGTGGTGAGTGTAACTACAGCTGTGGCCTGGGACTCTGAAGGGCAGGGGAGCAACAGACCTGACCTGCATCTGTAACATAACCTGGATATTCTGGAGATGAAACATATGGCAAAGCCGGGAGTTTCAAGCATAACATACTGGTGACACCATCACTTTTTATTCAAGCTAGGCCCTGGGCTGTTGTGAATGTCTGACTTTTTTAGGCGTCAGGCTACAAATCTTTTCACTTTTGGGTGGTGGGGGTCAAACTGAGGGTCCTGTGCATGGCAGGCAAGCACTCAAACACCAGACTGCCTCCTTAGCCCAAAACCTTTGATCTGAAACATTCAGAAGGCACAGTCTATTTCGCTCCAATATTGGTCACTCGTATACCTGCCAGCATAATTGATGGGGTGGACAGAAGCCCGGGGTTTATATCCCAGACCTGGCCTTCCTGGGTAGGGGGCTCGGTTGAGTAGTCTAATCTGGGGCTTCTATCTCTAAAATGGAAAAACCAGTACAGCTTCCTGCACAGAGGTCAGGGGCAGGCTGAATTAAGTGAGAGGATCAATGAAAGGGCCCTAGAACCCAGAGCCACACAGCTGTGCTATACTCACAGGCTTGTGTGGGCCTCTTTCTGAGTCTAGGCTGCTTATCTGACCAGACCTGAGAGAGGCTCAGTGAAGAACCCCACAGGGCAGGGTCCTGAACACAGGGAGGCTGTGTGGGCCTGGTGCTTACATTTGGCGGTAAAAGGAGGGGCTACCAGCAGGCCCTCCAGCTTGGGCTGGCAAGGGTGGCAAAGAGACTAAACACGAACATGGGGATCAGACACCATAGGACTTACCTTCTCAGAGAAGCTGGAGAGAGACAGAAACTCAAACGATAACACTGGGATCAATGTGGCTTCCAGGCCATACAGTCCTAATTCCTGCAAGCAAAAGAAAGTATTTCTGGCCTGGCTAAGGCTGTTCTGAAAATAACAAAGGGGTCACGGTATATTTATTTTGCGTCAAGTCTGGATTTTAGCAGCTCCTTCCCACCACCAGCTCCAGCTCCTTGACTCCATTAGCAAGGAAGCTCTAGTTCAGGGTACAAGGAGTCTCTGCTACTTACCCTGATATATGGATCTTGGCCACAATCATCCTCCTTTGTGTCTTTCAGTAAAAGAACCTTCATTGTGACCTGGAAGTCTTGCTGGGGCACTGTTGCATGGCAAGGAAACAATCTTAATTAGATCTCAGAGACTCCCTGAGCACTGTTGTGACGGACACAGCTTAGAAGGAGGCCATCAGCTCTTCAATGGAGAGATCGAGCAATCCTCGCAATGACTTGGCATTAATGGCCCTGTTCTCAAAGGAGACTCCTGTCACTGATAAAGCCATGGGCGGGGTGGGTGGGAGAGGACTAGAGCAGAGGATAGAGCTCTTCGGGAGGAGGCAGATGAAAGCCACTTACATGTCACAGGTCCCACACCCAACAGTTCTGGCTTATAGAAGTGCAACTTCTTGATTGCATCAGTAAAATAAGAAATGAACATTTTAAATTTAAAACAAACTTGAAGGGATAAATATATGCATTTCTTTTTAAAATTTATTTTAATGAGAAAAAAAGATAAAATAGCAATGAAACAGTTTCAAAACAGGTTAATCAGATGGTTACAATAATTAATACATTGCATATTGTTGTCTTTGGTATTCAGAGGACAAGATGCATTTTAAGATAATTATACTAAGCAGCTTTGCTCATACTTTAAGAAATAATCACAATGACTTTTCTATTTCTGAAATGATATTTATAAAAACTGACAAATGTAATGAGATATCTAACAAACCAGAAAACAATTTTTGACATGTATTTAAAATGTTATATATTTCATATCCTTTCTTTTTATAATTTCACTTGTAAGAATAAAAAGGTAATACTCATAAGTGGGAACAAAGATTAACATAAAGATACTGGTTTTGTCATTCCTTATACTTGCAAATGACTAGGAACAATCTAAATACCCAACAATGACAGAATGCTTAAAAATATGGTATGATATTATAACACCATTAAAATATTCATAAATCACCTAATTGCCTGAACTAGCTAATGAAAATTATGTTATATAAAAATTATTTGAAAGAATATGTAACTAAGTATCAATAACATGGCTTATGCTATTCTCCCCTTCAGTATTGTAACAATAGTGTAATTACAGTGTAACAGCACTAATTATGCAATATCAAGCAAATCAACTACTTTTAGTATCATCCAAGACAAACTAGGTACTAACTTACCATAAGAACCAATTATATAGCATGCTTAACCCTAGAGAAAAAATCCACAATTGTGGTATAAATGTTAAGACAACTCAGGTATTGACTTACAGCTAATACATATTAAATACAATAGCTGCATTTCTGTTAATGGTAAAAAAGCTTTATAGAGTTAACTATTAAATGTTAAATAAAGTTTTATGGTCATATTGTTAAAGATATGGGGTATGGCAATATGGGAATGGAAGAGGAAAAATATGAATGCTTAAATTACTTGAAACGAGAAGGAAGAGACAGAAGTGGTACAAAGGATCCTACTGGGGAGTAAAAGGATTTTCATAGAACAGGTAAAGAGAAAAAGAAAGAAAAATTAAAAGGGAGAAGGGGAAAAATAAATGAAAAAAAAGGGATAAGAAGCGAAGGAGGACAAAAGAAAATGTCCCAAATCAAAAACAGAATGAACAAAAACAAAGTGAGATAAATTTCTGTGATTTTGAACATGTGATTTAGGGGAAATGTCCAAGCGAGGACATGTCCCTGCTCACACTGACAGTTCAAATTCAGAGCAACTCTGGCTGAGCGTGGTCTCCTCTGGCCAGGGGTGCAAAGTTGGTGTCCTGTATCTCAGATACTACAAAGGGTCTCTTTTCAGTTGATTAGGGTTCCATTTTCGGCCTATTAGGGTTCCACAGCTGCTTCCTATCCAGTCTCTATGGAATTATTATTTTTTGCGGTATCAGGGATTGAATTCAGTACCTTACACCTGCCAGGCAGGCACTCAAGCTGCTGAGCTACATCCCCAGCGCTAGTGGAGTAACACTGGGAGCCTTGAAGTGAGGCTGCTCAGTCCTGAGTCCAAGCAATCAACTTTCCCCAGAGTAGCCGACCAAGCACTGTCTCTCTGGATATGGGAGGTGCCTGGACCAGCAGACGCCTCTCTAGAGGCTCACGTGGAAGTGGGAATCTCATGCTCTCCTTGAGGCTCACAATACCCAGTGTGTTCCACTGCTGTGTTTCCCCCTTTGGAGTCCCTAGCTTTCACTCTGAAGACTCAGTCTCCTTTCCCATGTTCCACAATCCAGGATTCAAAAAGAGAAGGAGTGACCCTTTTCTTCTCTATGTTGTGGTCTGTCTCTTTACTTTTCTGTAGGTTTTCATTTCCCTGTGATATCCTTTCTGTTTGTTGAAGACCTGCTTTCTCTTCTTTCTTTCCCAAACTGTTCCAAATTTCAGAGGCTGAGATTGCTTATCACTCCCCCATATTACTGGAAGATCTGGGGATGGTCACTTTTATGTGTAACCTTGGCCAGGTTAGTTCCTGGTAATGTACAAATGCTAATCTGAGTGCTGCTGTGAAGGGAGGTGTTTTGGAAATATGATCAAGTGTGTCATCAACAGATTCTTGAAAGGAAGATTGTCCTAGATAATCTATGTAGGCCTGAAGACAGAGCAGAGGCTCCCCCAGGAAGATTCTTTGGTGGACATGTAGCTTTGGCTCCCTGATTTGTAGCCCTTATTCACGTTGGTTTGTAGATCTAGATTGGCCTTGCCAGGCCCCAGAGTTTGTACATGCCAATGCCTTGCAACAAATGCCATACACACACACAAATACACACACACACACACACACAACATATAATCTCTCTGATTCTGTCTTTTTGCCATGACTAATACACCTTCCCATGGGAGCTCGGTGAATATGGTATATCACAGATGGCAAGAAAAACTTGATATTTTCTGCTGTAGCCTAAGTTCTAGGGCTCACGGTGCAAACAACTAATGTAGTGCTTAGAGAGCTGAAGTGTAATGCTGGCAGAAGCAGGTGAATCTGGCTTCAGAGCTCTACTTGGGACTTTCTTGTCTCCAACATGGTTTCATGTCTTGCAGTACTGCTCCCTATGATTTTAAAGGCTATCTTAGTAGCACTTTCAAATACCAGGAGCCAATCTCTCATACAGGTGTTTCTATTTGGTTCTCAGGCAGTGATACCAAAACCTCTGAGCTGGAATCTCCTTCAGGGAACTCGGGTCTGTATTATGTACAGTGGGATGTATGTGATAATTTCAGGCACTAAGAAGTGCTAAGAGGTGAGGTGGCAGAATGACAGGGATGCTGACAGTCACCCTTCTGGGGAGATCTCTCTGGGAAGGTGACATCTGAGTTAAGCTTTCAATGATAACAGCAATGAGAAGAATGTTCAAGGGTCCTCAGAAGAGAAGTACAGTGTGGCTCAAGTGTATGGACAATGCAGACTAGATTTCATGAGCAACTTCTTCAAAGTGTCAGCCATGCCAGTGGTAAACACCACAGTAGCGAGGATGCACCGGGACCCCAAGGGCCATAGCAGATTAGGTGAAACGGCTCCTGGTTGGGATCAGAATTATGGTAGCAAAGCTGCATGGGGGAGTAGGCGTGACCTGTTAATTATAAGACTTCTTGCCAGAACTGAGCAGGTTCTCAATAGAATGGCCTAGGCCTGATGTCAGCCTAATCCACGAGATCCCAGCACCGCCTCTTATGGCCCATATGTAGAATTTCTCTCAGGTTTCTTTGAGTTTTGGACTGCATTAAGGAGAGACACCTCAAGAACATGCTCTTGTGGCTTTTTCTCACGATAGTTCACCATGCTCTCTCCAGTTCTCTTACATTGCTTTTTTCTCTTACTTGTCCCAAGCTCACTGTGCAGAGCTCTATCACTCTCCACTGGTAGTTTCTTTTTTCCTTTTCTGGTATCAGGTAGTGAACTCATGACTTTGCATTTGGCAGGCAGGTGCTGTGCTACTGAGCTTTTTCCCCTGTTCCCCTTTTACTTTCCTGAATAAACTTTGCTACTACTTTTCCCCCACCTTATTCTATTCTTTGCTTGAGATGAGAAGAACCTGGAATCAAACTTTAGGAGAGGGAAGCAACCCAGAGCCCAGTAATGATTAGCTGGCAAGCCACTTTCAGAAGCAGGCTACTTGCTAAAGGCACAAACTCTGGGCAAGTAAGTGGCTGGATCAAATTCTTACTGAGGACAGAGTTACTGACACAGAATTCTAGGTGAAACCATATGTTCACAGTGTAGTTTGAAATGGTTGGGACCAGGCTGAAAATAAATGTCTTTTTGCTTTGAAACCTTGAACATTTTAGGCTTATCTGGTTTAATCCTACTATTTAGTTAACAAATATTTACAGTTCTGGGGCCAGGGAGATGGCTCAGTAGAATAGGTGCTTCCCTGGCAAGCACAAGGGTCTGAGTTCAATACCCAGTTTCACAAAAAAAACAAAAAAAACAAAAACAAAAACAAAAACAACAACAAAAAAAAAAATTACAAAATAGTAACTAAGCATTCAACACAATTCCAGCAGCCTATTTATAGGAAAACAAAATGATTATTTTACAAAACTCTAAACACAGTATTGTTGGGCAGTAGCCCCCTCCACTCTCCACAGTGCTAAAGATTGAGCTCAGAACACTACCACTGAGCTACATCCCAGCCCCTTTAAGATTTATTTTGAGACTAGTTCTCCATAAGCTATCAGGACTGGTCTAGAACTTGTGATCTTCCTTTTTCAGCCTTCCACCACTGGACCTGATTAGAAGCAGTAAGTCTTATGAAAGAAAAAATAAGCTGCCTTGTTCCACATGGAACATGTGGAAGCATACCTGGAAAATCTTACTTGGACTGGCACAGACTGCCTCTGCCTCCAAATTCCTCTCTTCTTTCTTGCTTACCAGAATGGAATCCCTCATTGTTAACTGGGTACTTAGTTGCCTAAAATAAAAATGACTTGCTTCAAGCCAACAGGACAGAAGATTAAGTGGTATGGCTCTTGTCTTTAAAAGGAATTATTCCTCCTCCCTGCCCTCTGTTTATCTTGCTAGGTGGAACACAAGTGGGTGTGCCAGACCTTACAGAGGATGGCCTAGGGATGCTGAAACGAGATAGAAATATGGACCTCTTGGTGTAGTAGTGCAACCAATGCAGCCAGGGCTTTGCCTCCTGCACACACATTGTTCATTTAGCTCTGTCAGGTAGCTGAACCTACATCCTAATAAATACAGAGGAAGTGATATTTAGACTCTGATCCAGATCTGAGCAAGAGGCTGCATGCTGCAGAAGCTGTGCGGTGGGTAAGCTGAGGAAAAGAAGTCAGTCTGACAGCCAGCACCTATAAGGTAGAGTGGTAAGTGATCGTGGCGGAAGGGGCTGGAGTGCTGAGCCTTACTGGGTCACTTGTGGGAGTTTGATCTTAATGAGGTATATGTTTATTTATTTTTATTTTTTAATTTGGCAGAACTGGGGATTGAACTCAGGCCCTTGTGCTTGCCAGGGAAGCTATTATTCTACTGAGCCATCTCCCTAGCCCTCTAATGAGGTATATGGAGGACAGCACTCATTGCAAATTTCAGAACTGCTAAGTTCTAGGACTCCCAGGCAGCCTGGCTCCAAATTCTGTGCTCTCAACTCCCTTGCTCTATGCTATCACTCATATATTTTTGTATACAACTTTTGGGAAAACTGAAGTATGACAGCATAAAGCATCACTACGCTACAAAATAGTGACATCACATAAACATAGGAAAAAAGTACTAATCTATCCACTTAGAACAGAAAAGTACTCCTCTTAAGTTCTATTCTGATTTTTTGTAATAAAACCAGTGGTAGCACGAAGCCTTGGTTTCTTAAAAACGGCTAAAGAGTGTTGGCAAGTGCTGCAGACCCAACAAATAAAATCAAACTGTTTCCCTTCTTGCTGTTCTGCTGCCACTGAAAGCAGCTCCAGGATGACATTAACAGAACCACTGCTGGTGGTGCTCTGTCACGCTCACTCCCGCATCACCAAGGAAGAAACTGACAGGACAGTGAGCACATGCAGAATGCCAGGTGAATACAGCTAGTTTTGGGAAGCAGCCAGTGGAGGGAGGAGCCTGCACAGGGGGCCGAGGCCTGGGTTCTGGTCTGGTGTGCGCTTCCCTTAGCCTCAGTTCCTGCATCTCTGAATGCAGGAGGCTGGAGGCCTCTTAGCTGCTGGCTTTTCTTTCTCATAGTAGATGCTTAGCAAATACTTACACTAAGGGAAAACGACTTCTAAATTTACTCAGTATCTTTGAAACGGGAATGACCACTTTTCCTTATAATATTAATATATATATAATACATTCTTAATATAATTTAGAATGTAATACACTTACATATAACTATAATATAAATATAAATGTGGCTAATATTAAGAACATCAATATTACTATATATTTATTATATTACTATAAATATTAATTATTAATACTGTAGCAAATGTATTTATATATTTATGTATTATATATAATAATTACGTTAAGGTACTTTGCTGATAAGAACTAGGTCTTAAGTCCACACACCCTCGGTCTTGCTGCTTTGAGTATCAGCAATGCCAATAGTCATCCTTTAACTTGGCACTTACTGTGCTATTTACTTGGTGTATTAGGGTTCTCTAGAGAAACAAAACTAACAAAGGATATACCTATTATCTAGAAAGAAATCCATTATGAGGTACTAGTTCATGTGACTACAGAGGCTTAAGTGTCCCAGCAACTGAAAGCTAGCGATAAAAAAAAAAAAATTCTGAGCTGCCTTAAATTGGATGGAGAAATACATAAGGAAAATTAATTGTTTCACATCTACTGGCTCAAACCAATCTACATTTCTAAACATTAAAACCTTGACTTAAAGGCCCTAGGGTTGACCCCCAGGTGCTGTCACCATGGTTTCCTGTTTATGTGCAATTTCTCTGGACTACTGACTCCAACTAATCCAGATGCAAAGTACTTTATGGAATGTTCTCCTGCTTTAAAATTTTACTGCTTCATGTTATTCTGCTCCTTCTATCTGAAGCCAATTGTTACAGTTTATGTACAGTTGTCCCCCAAAAGCCTCATGTAGTCATTCGGGCGGCTCCGAGAGTTTGTGATTAATCCATGATCCAATGCAGGGATTATGGATATGAACACTACACCGCCCAGGGGTGAGTAATCTGCATATAATATAAGGAAGGCAATAAGGCTTGCTAGCTGCTGTAGCCACTATTCCTCCCTTGGCTTTTTGCTGTTTTCCCACTGCCATGAAGGGCTGCCTTCTTCCCTGTGCTACTCTGCCTTGGAGCCAGCCAAGTATGGACTGAAACCTCACTAACTGCAAGCTAAATAAACCTTTCCTTCCTTTATTTTGGACATTAGGTATTTTATCCCAGCAATGAGAGAAAAGTAAGACACCAATGTAGGACAATCAATGTAAAAAATTTATACTTTCCTTCCCCAAAGTTCTCATTAAATGATATTGGCTGTTAAGTTTTGCAGGCAATTTTCCAATTGTTATCTAGCCTTACTGCTGGTAACTGCAGAATTTGCTCTGGGAACTGGCCCTTCTTGGCCAACATTAGTATAGGCTCCATAAGCCCTTTATTTCCAAGAATCCTTGATCTCAAAATTTTTAGTTTGGGGCTGGAGAGACTGCTTGGTGGTCTAAGGGCCTGCCTGGCAGGTGCAAGGACTTGGATTTGATTCCCTGTACCGCGTGCCATGCTAGCCACCAAAACCAGGTGTGGTGGTGCATGCCTGTAAGCACTGGGAGGCTGGGGCAGGAGGATCACTATGAGTCTGAGCTGCATAGCAATGCTGGACCAAATAAGCAAAGCACTTTTTAAAATTTTAGAAAAAATTTTTTAGTTTAACACGAGAGACACAGGAAAGCTAGTGGTATGTTGTGAAGGGCTGGGCACTGATAGTAGAGTCCAAATCTGAAGACCTGTGAAGCAGAAGCACCAAATGCAGGCAAGGGACAGAACAAGTGTGGATCCTATCTTCCTCTTCCACCTTTTGTTCCACTCAGGCCCACTGCTTTAGGGTGGATAATGAACTTTACTGGGTATGGATTCAAATGCTAATCTCTTCCTAGAACATCCTCACACATAGTCTGAAATGTCTAACCATGTACCTGGGCATCCAATGAAACTGACATAAAACATCAACCATGCTGTAGGCTAAGCCCTTTATGCATAAGACTGAAAACCTCACTGAAGCCTAAAAGATAGATATGAACATTTTTACAAGACAGGAAACCAAGGCCCCTGTAGAGTTTGAGAAAGTTTCAGAATTGTGGCAGTTGAGAGAATTTGAATTTAAGTCTGAAGCCTATGTTCAGTGTCTTAACCACTCCTTACCACCATTCTGCTTTTAAGATAAATGCTATGTTAAGAACAGAGCTAGTGGCAATTAATCTATTCCCTAAGTTCCCTGGGATCAGTATTGTTCTCTCTCTCTCTCAACAGAGTTTTGCTAAGTAGCCCGGGTTGGCCTGGAACTCAGGAGCCTCCCAAGTGCTGAGATTACAGGCTCTGGACCAGCACATACTGCATTTTTTGTTTTTTGGAAATAGGCACTACCACTGCCTGTCATGTATTTTCTTGATCATCAAAACCGTGGCTGGGTCATTTGCTACTCTAATTCACATTATGACTAGGAACTCAATATTGGGAACTATCTGAAAGCACAATGAAATGTTTCTCCTTTCTTATCAAAGCAGTATATATTCATTCAAAGACTGACAAACTCCAAAAAAAAAAAAACAAAAAAAAAAAACACAGTACTTCAAAAAATTAAAAATAGAATTAACCATATGAGCCAGCTATTCCAGTTCTGGATATATATCCCTAATAACTGAAAGCAGGGACTTGAGATATATATATATATACACTTTGGTCTGTACCAGTATTATTTATAATAGGTAAAATATATAAGAAAACTAAATATTCACCAACAAATAATTCATCGGTATTATTCAGCAAGGACTGAAATCCTCATGCACGAAGTTTCCACCTATATATAGTTTATGGAATAGTCAATTCATAGAGATGGAAAGTAGAAATGTGGTTTCCAAGTTCAAAGATGGAGGAGGGGAGTTATACTGAGTACCTTTTTTGCAAGGCAAAAAGTGCTAGAGATGGATAGTAGTAGAATAATATGAATGTACTTATGGTACTGAGCTATTCACAAGTTTGAGGAAAATGTTAAAACTTGTGGTATTTTTTAAAAATTATTTTTAATCGCAAAAGGTATAATGAAATAGGGAAGGAAATGATCCATGATGTCTCAGTGACACATGGATATGGTGCTCTGAGTCTTTTCTCCCTTCCTAATTATAGCCTTTTATTTTTTAGAGACAGGGTCTTGCAATGCAGTTCAGGGTGGCCTTGAGCTCACTTTGTAGTGAGCTTCTGCCTTAGCCTCCTCAGTGCTGGGAATATAGGCGTGCACCACCGCGACTGGAAATGTTTGCCTTTTGATAGGTATATATTACTACAGAATATACTGCGCAGCTGTGGAACTTGGTATTGCTATCTTAAGCCATCCCGGATGTAGTCTTGATGTGTAAGTACTGAGCCCGTCATGTGGCCACAGGGTCTCTTAAGTATCCTCCCGATGAAGGATCACTTACTTTGCTTAAACCTCTTCAGCAGTAGCCACCTGACTACTACCGGCAGCTTATTCTGGTTTTAAAAAGCAAACATCCTACCCGTTACTTTTACACAGAAAATGATGGGAAACCAGAGATCTCACTCTCAGAAAGCTGATGTTTTTCTTAATTATCTTCTTTCTACATAATAGCACTTACAAATGCTCAATTGGCAGTCTGTGGGATAACCTAACTGGGAGATCCAACTTACATGATACAGGATTTGTCAATTAAAATATTTCTTGTTAAAATGCATAAGTTTAGCTTCTCTTAAGATAAATCTGGCAACACTGGCGCAGTACTTTCAGTAGATCACAGCTAATGGCAGCTGAGAAGTACACGGCCTCCCTTCAATTACTCGCTCACAACAGGCTCAGGCCTTTAATGTAGACCACTGTACTTTCCAACTCTAAAGCACGAAAAATCTTTATGCCTTCTAAAGAAAAACTCAGCTCTGCAAGGCTGATCTGCGCGGGATCTAACAGGGCTAGCTGACCTTCGAACCCAGGCCAGAACAGAGCGACGGCCAGTTCAGACCGGCGGCGGTTCCGGGGCCCTGGCCTCACTTTGTCACTTAAAGCAGGAGCCGTACACTTGGGCGAGCAGCGTCTACGATCGGAATGTAGGCAGTGACACCTACCTCGCGGGACAGACGAGACCCAAAGCGCCAGGAGGCGGGACCTTGCCCTGCACGACGCTCCGCAACGTCGAGGGGCGGGATCTCGCAGTCCCAGCGAAAAGGCTGCGGGGGGAATGACCACAGAATCAGAACCCACCGCCATTCAACTGGACCGCCCGACAACGCACAACGCCCCGCCCTTTCAGAAAACTCAGCACTTCAGCCAGCTTCCAGATCCCGCAGCGCGCATTGGTGAGCGTCGCGCTTGCGCACTGACATCCACGAGCCGGAAGGAATGTCGGCGGGTGGCTCGGACCACTGTGTGTGTGTGGGAGACTTGGAGAGAGTGAGAAGTAAGTGGGGATGGAGGAAAAAGAAAAGACCTGGAAAGAGCGTTAAGCTGGACGGCCCTTCTCAACATCAGTTACGTAACACAGGAGGGTCACTGGTGTGGATATGGACTCAGAGCAGAGAATTCTAGTGGTCTTCCACCCCTTCCACTAGTAATAGATAATTAGTCCGAAAGGGCAGCAGGTAAAACTCGCGCAGGCGCAGTGTGAACGGCAACATGGCCTCCTGGGCCAAAAGGAGAGCGGTTGGGAGCCGGGTCCCGCAGCCGCAGGGAGCCCACGTCCACTGTGACGACGAGGAGGAGGAAGGTGCAATGGAGGAGGAGGAGGAAGAGGAGGACGAAGACAGTGAAGACAGTGACGAAGAAGAGGACGGAGAAGACGAAATCGTTGACGAGGTGAGAACCACTTGGGCCACCATTTTGATTCCGGAGAAAACCCTTCCTTGTGGTAAAAGCGTTATGATGACCCCGTGAGCCGCACAGGGCGCTGTCGCCTTTGTTGCTGAAGCAGAAACGGGAGATAATCAATTCTTAAAGCTCCACTTAAGTTTTTTCCATACCTCGGGCGCAGCACTGTTGTGAGTCACGCCCGGTCCGGTTACACGCCTCCCCCTAGCCGGCCAACACCCGCTCATGTTTTTAAGTGACTGTTAAATCCCCAGGGTTTTTTAATAGTCTGACAGAAGCTTGCAGAGTTTATCTTCTCCCCACTCCTGCTACAGCGCTTGGCCGCCTACACTTTGCGTGCTTCATTCACCGTCATCTTTCGTTTTTTTTTTTTTTTTTTTTTTTTTTTTTTAATTGAGCGCGTGTTTGTTATGCAGACCGGCGGGTTTCATTTTGTTATATTTATACATGTATGTAACGCAGTATGTGGAGAGTGGGAGTAGCATAAGTAGCTGAGAAGACTTTTTAAAGTCTTATTTTCTGCAATTGTTTTTGCCACTCTATGATTTAGTTCTTTTTAGGGCAGTTTTACTGGAGAAAGTGGATATTTACTCCCTTATTTATTTGAAAAATGCGTTTACTTTTCTGAGATGTTCACTCATTCACAGCTCATTTTTGCTGTGTAGAAAACTATGAGAAAGTTTCTTCCTTAAATTGCAGGTGTGTTATTTTCTCAGTGACGGGAAAGCTAACCGGTAAAGGTGGATAATGAAAAATCATGAGGAAAAGGAATAGGGATGTTTAAGGCTCTTATGATCATGTAATTGACTTTGTAGTTGCGCTTAATAGAAACCCTGGGAGAATAGCTTAAGCAGGATGTGTGGTAAGGTAGTTGTCTTCCTCCAGGGGCTGGAAACCAATTTAGCTTCAGGGACAGACTGGGCCTCAGCCTACATTGCTTTTGAGAACCTTGGAAGTCTCACATTTTACATCCTTAGTTTACTTTCTTCTGTTACATTCATTTCATATACTTGCATTTGCTCTACTTTATGTCACAGAGTTAAGAAGGTTAACAGCTGCTGAGATAATGATCAAAGGATGAGAAGAAGGCTAAATACCACAGCCTTAATTTTTAAATTCTGAATCGCCTAGGGTGAGGGAGTCATGGCTATCATCTGGAACTGGGTGAACAGAAGTGTCTGCAGGCAAAGGGGTGTGGACAGATAATCCACTTAGTATCTGTTGGCATGGCTGTGCCATAATAGTCGAGGATATATGAAGCCTCTCTCTAGATAGCATTATTTAAAGAATTTACTTTTAAGTGCTCACTGGGCTTGGTCTTCTCCATGTGGTCCTGACCTACCTTCTGTGAGCAAGAGAATTGGGACTGGTTTGGGGGTGTCCTGTCTGAGTGGATATTGGACACCACGGTTTTCAGTGCAACAAATATCGCTTGTCCAATGCAACTCTGACAGTGAAAATTTAAAATTAGCATTTAGTTGCTTAGAGTTGAGGAACTGACTTTTTTACTTTACAGAAATTTAAAAATAATAGAAAAAATTTATTTCTAAGTTATTCAAGTCTTGAAAAATAAGTTACTTGGTTTAGTTCGATCCTTTTAGAATACTCGCATCCAGTCCACTGGGTTTTGCTGTTTACATAATTTGAGCCTTCTGCAGAGTGGGATTTGAAGTCCATAGGCTGAACCTGATATCACAGAGCATGTAGATATATGTGTGGTGAGAAAAGCAAGACCAATGTAGGTCTGATTTCCTCTGATAACTCCTTCAGCTGAGACCTGAATTCCAAAATTTGAAGTAAATTTATAACTGATGTGTTCATCAGAGTGTACCTTCAACTATGGAAGTATGAATAGGGTGCCCAAAGACTAATCTTGTGTAGCACTTAAAAGCATCTAATGCTTTGTTGTTGGAATGAAATAATATTTCTTTTTACTGTGGGCTGTTTCAGTAGCATCTTTTATACACTGTTGTTTTGCAGGGATACGTAAGACCATCCATTTACATATAGTGTCTTCTAGTCCCTTGGACTGATAATATTTCCTCCAGCCTTAGGGCCTTAGTGTATGCTATTCCCTGTAGCAGGAACCTTTGTTTGGCAGAACCAGGGATTGAACTCAGGCCCTTGTGCTTGCCAGGCAAGCACTTATTCTAGTGAGCCATTTCTCCAGTCCCCCCACAAAGCTGGGAATGAAGTACTAGGATTTATTTATTATTATTTTTTTTTTTTCGTGTGTGTGTGGTACTGGGGATTGAACTCAGGACCCTGTGCCTACCAGGCAAGAGCTTATTCTACTGAGCCATCTCCCTGGCCCTGCCAGGAACCTTCTTACTTTCTTTAGGCTTATGTCACTTCCTTAAATATGTTTTTCCCAACTTTGATTGCCTGTTTTTCTTTTTTTAATTGTAATAGTCCATGTGTCCTTTTTTAAAAATGGCAAACACAGTTGCAATCTTATGTTTATTTCTATGAGTGTCTCCTTAGTATCTGTATTCCCACCTAAACCATAAATTCCTAAGAGCAGGATCATTCAGGTTTGTATTGCTTACCGTTTTATCTCAAGTGCTTGGTACCTGTTGATACTCAATAAATATTTGCTGAGTGAATGAAGTGTATCCTCAAGTCCATGGGCTATATCAAGCTCTTGGCAATTCCAGGAACTTTTGGTGTAATTTTGTTCTTTACTTTTTGCCACCAGTTAAATGACAATTTCTTCTTTGTGGTTGCTCTGACTATGTGATCTAGATTACACTTCATAAGTATCTAAATGAGGTCATTCTGAGTCTTGGGCTTTTGTGTCATGTGAAGTAATGGTATGATTATCCTTTATAATCGGTACAGATGACAGTTTGTGTAGGACCACTAGACAGCTCTCCTTAAAAGAAGGGAATTTATCTCCTTACCCTATTTCCAGATATAGATAGATAGATAGATAGATAGATAGATAGATAGATAGATAGATAGAGATAGAGAGAGAGAGAGAGAGAGAGAGAGAGAGAGAGAGAGAGAGAGAGAGAGCGCAAGTGAGCTGGTTAGGATATTTTTGTCCCCTCGGTTGGCTTTAAGCAGTACAAGTGGGTCTAGCCAAAGTACTGATGTATCACCTTTAAGGGACAGGTCACTGATGTCACACCTATAGTTCCCAAGTAGTATGTGAGCTAGATAAGTGAGCTGGGCCCATGATACCTTATCAGTTGAGACTGAGGCTCAGGGCATAAAGGATGGACGTCAAAGCACTAACCCAGAACATATCGTACTTCCTCAGTCTATAATATGCAGATTACTCTTTCTGCATGTCTCTCTGCCTATTGCAGAGGTGCCATCAGGCCTCCTACCTCACCCAGCTCATGGCACTCTCCTATTTCCCACCTTTCTCTATCATTCATCCCCAAGCTACTCCCTTCTTCACAAATTAATAAAACGTAGGTTCAGTCTTGGTTTGAGGCCCTTGTTCCAATTAGCCATTATTCTAACTGGGTTTAGGATTCCTTTGTTATAGATATATATTTGTCTTTATTCACACTGTAGATTATGCTGAAAGTGGTAGATTGAAATTAACTCATTAGAATTCCAGTAGCTTTTCCCTAAGATTACAGACTTTTCCCTAGGATTATAAACTCCAGCAGACCTCATTGAGGTCCAGGAAGGGCCTCCTATAGCAATCGTTATCTGTTTTGAAGCCTAGACATTTATTTAAACATTTTCTTGAAGAACCTAAAAGGGTAGAAGTTGAAGAAAAAGAAAAAATTTGCAAAGTGAAAAATAATGCCTGACTAGTATATTTGACAATTTATTTTATATGTTTACAGGAAGTGAATATTGAATTTGAAGCTTATTCTATCTCAAATAATGATTATGATGGAATTAAGAAATTACTGCAGCAGGTACTGTCTTTCACATATTATATAAATTCGCTTTCTAAAGAAAATTTAGGCCATTCAATACAAGCTGTTTGAAATTTTATCCTTTCAGAATTCCTTTTCTTTTTTGGCAGTATTGAGAACAAATTCCCATTTCTACACTTTCTTGGGACCAATTGTTTCTCTTTTCCAGCGCTAATCCTCTATATTAGTGCCATTCCTCTTACATCCCTTCCCTCGGTTACTGTGTTCAAAGTTTTCTGTGTCCTGAAAAAGTCCTTCAGCTTCTCTTTTGTTTTTTGTACTTCACGTTCAAACTTACTGAGGTACAGTAATTCTTATGATCATATAACTGATTACACTTCATGATGCTGCAATCATTGTTGCTGACTTGACTTACTCTCACACTGTATAGCCTGACTTTAGTTCCTTAACCTTTATAGGATTGGGGATATAGCTCAGTGGCACAAGTGCTTGTCTGATAAGTGCAAGGCCCTGAGTTTGATCCTTGGTACCAAACACACACACACACACACACACACACACACCCAACAAAAAATGTCTCCAGTGACCTGTCACTAAATTCTTTGGCTGTCTATCCACCTATCCACCTCCCCAACACCTTTATTTGCCATACAGTGTCACTGCCAAATTAACTTTTTAAAGAAACCATTAACTCTTTATTTCCTAAAATTTTGTAACCTTTAGCTTCTTTGATTCTTCTGGAATTTTTTTCTCTGGGCAGGGCTGGCATGGCAAGCCTGGGGATGGAACCCCTGGTCCTGTACCTGCTTGCAGGCACTTTAATCCACTGAGCTATTTGGCTGGCCCTCATTCTTTTTATTTGAATAATGGATTTAAGTTCTATTACAAACTTGGATCTTATGTCTCCCCCCCTTTTAGCTTTTCCTAAAGGCTCCTGTGAATACTGCAGAACTGACAGATCTCTTAATTCAACAGAACCATATTGGGAGTGTGATTAAGGTAAGCAGGACAGTTGCTTTTATTTGGGTGACAGGGATTATTTTTTGTGTTTAGTTCTAACTGGAAGGTAGTACTCCTGGAGGACTGATCAGAAGGCCAGTACCATAAGACAGGTTCCCGCAGTAGAGGAGCGAAGTGGGCTGATTCAGAAGAGAATGTGATGGACCTTAGTGTATGATTGGCTGACAGTGAGAAAAAACAGTCAAGGATGACTTCCAGGAACATGGAAGAAGACTGGATGAAGAGTATGACTTTGATTTGAATGCTTTTGAGTTTGGGATGCCTGTGACATATATGAGTTACTGAGCAGCAGCCAAAGCCGTGAAGGTTGTAGCCGAAGTGGTTGGGATTTCCCAAGGAGGGCAGGGACAGACACATACTGGTCATACCAATAGTATTTAGATGAGGAAAGCAAATGATAGTGGAAGCAGAGGAGGTCAGAAGAATGACAGGAGAAGTAGAAGAAAGCAGTAGAGTGGTACCATAAAAGCAGAGGAGGAATGTTTGAAAGAGGAGGGAATTGTCATCATTGATATAGTAAGAGTTCTGGCTCTACTAAGTATCTGGTAGCTTCTTTGGTTGTCTATTGCTGTTGCATAACAAGTCTACCCCACAGCTTTTAATAGCAAGTGAAGCAGTTCTCACCTTTAACCACCTCATTTCATCTTTAAGGCCAAATTTCTTGAAAAGCAATCTTAGACTGCCTGCCTCCTTGCCTTCTATTTATTCCTTAAACTTTTATTGATAAAAATTATACATTGAAAAAGGCCAGCAAGATAGCCCAGGAGACTAAAGAGCTTGGTCAGGCAGAGTGCAGTGGCTGGGTTTGATCTCCATATGCTATGCCAGCCCCACCCCTAAGGTGCACTGAAACAGCAATTGAGACTGGGTGTGGTGGCTCACACCTGTAATCCCAGTGCTTGGGAGGCAGAGAACAGGAAAATCACTGTAAGTCTGATTTATGTAGTGAGACCCTGTACTAAATACATTAAAAAAAAATTGTACGCTGAAAGATTTGTTAATATGATGGATATTTTTAGACTTCCCAATAACATTAGTGATTTTTGGTGCTAAGTTTAAAGAAAATGTGAAAAATAAAGCTCTAATAGCTTGCTTTTATTAGGGCAAAGGGAAGAAGCAGACCACTTACTTTTTTACCACATAAATCTTATCTCTAGCCGATTAGTCTTATGAAACCTGATGAGTGTGTTCATGAAGACAGTTGCTTTTGTCTTTGAGATAGCTCAGCCTTTACATGGATAATCACATAAAAGCTCTAGTTAAAATTACAGCTTCTTTGGTATCTAAGGAGACATTTGAGATGTTCTGACCATGGAGACTTTTTGTTCTTAGGAGCTGATTACCCAGAACATTTGTTAGAGTCTGTGGGATTAGGTAGATGAACTTGGATATAGGCTCCTAGGGTTATATAGAGAAAGGATGGGGGAGCTCAATGAATTGTGTATGTATGAATTAGAGAAAGAAGCCAGGGGTGAAGGGATGTTCTCTAGTAAATTAATTGCCCAGCAATTAGGTCTAAACAATTGTGGGTTGAAGTGGCTTAGAAAAGGGAGGGATGAGATGGAATGGGAACTGTCTAATGGAACAAAGAAGTGGGTTAAGTAGGTGGGGCACTGCTGGATAGCCAGATCATTTTAGATGTGATTGTGAGCCTAGACTCACAGAACAGCAGGCTCTTATTGGAACACAGCCCATTGCCAGGAGATAAAGAATGGATGTTTGGGAGGCTGTAATTGCCTGTGAGCTTTGTTTTTGTTTTAAATTTCATTTCATAAGACTTGAAAAGGGTCCCTTGTATTTTCCCTGGCTTTTGTCTGCCCTCATTATTCAGGTTTTGCTGCAAAAAACCTGAATGTGTGTGTGTGTGTGTGTGTGTGTGTGTGTGTGTGTGTGTAGGGGTGGTCCTTTGAAGCTGTTGAAAATACAAATGTTGATCTTGGAGACCCAGGGCTAGTTTTTCTATTACTTTTTCCTGGACTTCTTGTCCTTTTCTTTTTATGAAGACATATGATGTAATTAGCAGTCTCAAAAATTACCTTTTCATTCTCTACTTGTGTGTATGATGTTGTTTCATTGAATTTACACATCCAGTTGGCTTCACTATTGCTAAAGACTGGCAAGCACTCGAAGTTTTAGGGTACAAAGGTGTTGTGGGGCACAGTGAAATAAGAGTTAGCTCTAGTGAGGTCATTTAAAAAAAATTAAAATGTTTTGTGAGAGGCTGGGGATACAGTTCAGTTCCATAAGTGCCTGCCTGACAAGTATAAAGTCCTGAGTTCGATCCCTGGAACTGGGGAAAAAAAAGTTTCGTGAGGTTTTGTTCACAAAATGCGAATGTGTTAAGGACAACGTCACAGGCGTGTTACACAATGTTTTCATGTGAGCTTATCTGGAATGTAAAGAGAGGATCTGAGCAGTCACATGACATTGAGGATATTATGCTTTTTTAAATCTGACAGCAAGAAAATAAAAGTTTTACTATTTAAAGTGAAAAATAAGGCCTTGATTCCAGTATTTAGTATTATTGCTCTCTTGACAACTAAACAAATTCTTTTTTTTAAATAGCAAACGAATGCATCAGAAGACAGTGATGATGATGAGGATGAAGATGAGATTTTTGGTTTCATAAGCCTCTTAAGTTTAACCGAGAGAAAGGTTAGTTTCATTGATTGGCATCTGAATGGTCAATGTGTGGCCATGATGTCTTTATCAGACTGTCACATTAACTGAGCTATAATTGTAACTTTTCTCAGTGCAGAGGTGCTTTTGCTTTGAACATTTGGTACGTGGTTAAAGCTGTTTACTCCCTAGCATTTGATGTAGGAAACGGTTGTGTGGTATCTGGGTAGCTGGTCTCTGCCACAGCAGTGGACACTCAGGCCTTGTTGTTTTCTGAGTTTGAGAGCACTGACTGGCATTAACTTGTGTTTCGATTTCTCCTCTTCATGGACTCACTGATGAATTCTCATAAAAACATACACCAGCTGCCTCCTGTCTTGAGAATAAGATGCTTCCCACTTTTTGTGATGGACTAGAATTACAGTTTCAGTGTATGTTACTTGTAACCCTCTCTTCGCCACTCATGGCTGATAACTAAGGAGGTGTAGTTATTTCTGAGAAATACTTCAGCAGTCAAGACCAAAGACATATCAGATTGTAAAGGCTATGGCAGGAAAGTCCCATTACCTGAGAGGAAAAAATAGTGGCTCTCACTTTCAAGTATTTTGCCTGTAAGTGATGGCCTGTAATAAAAAGCAAAATCTTTCTTTGCTTTCTAGGGTACCCAGTGTGCTGAACAAATTAAAGAGTTGATTCTAAGCTGCTGTGAGAATAACTGTGAAAAAAGCATGGTTGAAGAGCTGGACAAGCTTTTAAATGACACCACCAAGCCTGTGGGTTTTCTGCTAAGTGAAAGATTCATTAATGTCCCTCCACAAATCGCTCTGCCCATGCACCAGCAACTTCAGTAAGAGACTTCGGAAATGCCCATAAATAGTACCAAGTACATTCAGAAATGTCATTGAAATTGAAGATATAGGTATAAAAGAGTTCTAAAATAGGTGTAAGCAATTTTACTGTGAGGAAGGGAGGAAATTTTGTGAGGTGTGTTCATTTCTATCTTGTTTTTTGAAGAGTTTTATTGGTGGTAATTTAAAGTATAAAAGAAACTAAACCCCATTTGACCATTTTTTACCTTGGCTTCTATAATGTGAATAGAATTCTCAACAATTACAAAATTGTTGAAATTTTGTAACAAAAATTGAATCAAGTTCATGAATTCTTTTGGTATATTTTATAACCTAATTGAAACTAGTCTTCTGTGTTTTTTGCTCTTTGGAATTTCTGTTACTTAATGGAGTTTTAAGTTTACAGACTTTGTAAATTTAAGTACTGAAAAACTAGTTCTTTTTACTATTCTACAATTTGGGATGTCCACCTCTGAGCAGTATATACAGTATGTAAGAACTACGTGTGTCCTGAACTCTGCATTTAATATTGTAGTAGTCATGTTAGTTGTGGCTGTGTGCCTTTGTATGTGTCAGTTAAATATTTACTGCTTTAATAAATTTAGATTCTTATATTTTTAACTGCACAGAGCAATAATGTTGAGACTTGTCTATTAGTTGCTGTGTCAACATAAACTCAAGAGATTTCATCACACTATTTATAACTACCATAATCACTATAAATGTAGCTGACTGCATAAATAAAAGTCATAGCTTTATAGGTATCCATATCAAATGCTTGTTCATACACTGTCATAACAAAACCTACAGGTTTAAGGTAACCCAAAGGTAACATTCTGTGTATCTACTTTGTAGGAAAGAATTAGCAGAGGCACATAAAACTAACAAGCCATGTGGGAAGTGCTGCTTTTATCTTCTCATTAGTAAGACATTTGTGGAAGTAGGCAAAACCAATTCTAAAAAGAAATGGAGCAACCAAAAGAAGGATGAGTTAATGTTTGCAAATGCAGAGGAAGAATTTTTCTATGAGGTAAGCGTCTTGTTTCATATATTGAAATGCAAAGATTATCTTGAAAATTACTAAATTTATTGTTCTCTCATTTTATATCAAAAGTTTTTCCAAGTATGGGCACTAGCCAGCAGCTAACGTAGCACCTGGTAAAGTAGGTACTCAAAAGGCTATTTATGAGCCTTCCTGCCACACTGTAGGTACAATGTGTGTATGTGGGAGAGAGCACCTGATTAGAATGTGTTTACTATGAGATTTTTAATTCTACAGCCATGTAGTGAGGTAGACATGAGTCCACTTAACAGTGTGAGTGTTGAATCTGAGATTAGGGAAGTTACCTGAGGTCACACAGCCAGTCAGTACAGAAGTTGGGATGCAGTTGCTGCTGTTCCCTTAGTTGTAGCTGTCATCCCACTGGTGGGACCACGAGGGCTCCCTGGTGATGGACAACCAAATACCAGAGAATATTCATTCTTACTACAGTTTTCCTCCCCAAAATCTTACATAACAGAGAGAGCGTGTTTTTGAATTGAATGAGAAACACCCGTTACTGATGAGACTTTACAGTTAGTACTAAGGCAGGATAGATTTAGCTGTGCTTTTTTCGCAGACAGTAAAAATAATTTCAAAAAATGTATGCCTGAGTACCTCACACCATTTTGGGGAGAGTAGTATAGGTGTTAATTATCAAATGTTAAGAGTCTTAATTTCACAGAACTGTACATGCTTATTTTGAAAGTTAAATGAGATCATGAATGAGCACAAGTACTAGGATTACTTAGCTTCCCATTCACCTCCAAGAAATGGCACACCTCAGTCTCTGTTCCTTGTGTGGGTTAAAAATCTGTTTGCTGAATGTTTCATAATTTCTGCTTGAATATCTCATTTGAGCTTTGCTTATGTTGAGATTTTTCTTCATTTAGCCAATATTATTTGAAGTCATAAAATATATTCTTTGTTGTAGACTGAGTTTTGCCTTTGGGTTGTCACATTTTTTAAATTCATGATTACTTTTTTGCTATAGAAGGCAGTCCTGAAGTTCAACTACCCAGTGCAAGAGGAGGGTGACACTTGTCTGGGAGGCAGGTGGTCTTTTGATGATGTACCAATGAAGCCCTTGCGAACTGTGATGTTAATACCACGTGACAAGATGAATGAAATCATGGATAAGCTGAAAGAACATCTGTCGGTATAGCCCATTTCCTATGGACAGTGATGGCCTTGTTTTTGTAATGTTATCAGAAAACCCAGTGGAGATTTACTGGAAAAACTCATGACTTTATTCAGATTAAAGTCCTCTACAAAAAGTAGGGTTCTGTTCCATGTGTCTGTGACACATTTACAAAATACCTTTTTTTAAAAAAAATTGGACAAATTTAAGACTAGTTGATTAAAAACTTCCAATAAGACAAAAAATGGAGTAGGAATTTAAAGAACTCAATAAAAACTCCTCTATTTTTTATTTTAAAATCATGTACAAAGTGTTATTTCTTCAGGACTCCCCTGCGGGTATGGTTCCCATCTCTGCTTTAAATATTTGCACATAGCTCCAGCGGGGCCATTGTCAGGTCACTTTGGGATTCTTATTGCACCTTGGGTTTGCAGGCAGTCACTGAATAGTGCATCTCTGTTCAGTAGTTTCAGGGCACTTCTCACACATGGTCTGTTCCTGTTTTATGCTTGAAATAGAAGACAAGTGATCCATTACTTGCTGTAAGATGTCCTTACTTTCACTAGGAGGCAGATTACTGAAGTAGTATTGTGGTACCAGTTGCATAAATCTGTGCAAAAGAAAAAAGTTGAGATGAATACTGAACATCATGTCTGGGTCCTTCTCTGCCCTGAAGAATCTACTTACAAAACTAGTATTTAACTTCCTCACACCTCAGTCTACATCTGAAGAACAGCTTTTGGTTTTCATGTAGCCAATCCAACTGTATTTTTAGGATGAGTTTTCTTCTCTAGTGTTGGGTTATAGGTGAAAATGTTCTTGCCATTGATCACTGGTAGAAATTACTTCCTTTAGGCTCATTACTATATAAAACGATCAGATATATACTTGAGAGATTTACTTTTTCCTCAATTAGTACCGCTCCTTATATAGCTGCTTATGATTATGCTCTTGTCTGCTGCCTTGAACATTACTTTGCCCAAGAAGCAGTGATACCTTAGAAATGGATCCAGAATCTGCCATAGCCTCCGTCTTCAGTATCAGCCCTTCTACCCATTTTCCACTTAGCCACCACATAGTATGTAGAGATGTTCCTCTTGCCTAAAACTTCAACTATTCTGTTCTTTACTTACAGTACGATCCAAGCCCTTTGTGTGGCCCAGAAAGCTCTATACCCCCTAGTACCTGCCTATCTCTCCAACCTCATATTCTCTTCTTTGCTTCTGTCACTGGCTCTAGCCAGTGTAATCTCTGCTTCTAAAAGCTTGTTACTCTTCAAGGTCAGTGCACCTGATAGCTGTGCCTTTCCTGTAACATTTTTTTCCTCTTAAGACAATGCGGATTCTTGTTTGTACCTTATCTTCTCATTAAGCTTAAAGGCAGCAATTTATGTTTCTTGGATATGTAGGTACTATCTATGTAAAGATAGGTACCAGTGTAAACTTACACTGACAGTGCAACAAACACCAATTCTGTCATTCACTTCTATAAGTGAGATCAGAAGACACCCCTTCTCCATTAAACTTACAGTTCAGGAGAGACTGCAGAGGTGATCCTGATATAGTTGTTGTCAGATATGCTGAACTGGTGGAAGAGGACCCACTCGGGCATTTTCTTAGTGATGGAATAACTAGACAGGGGATGCAGCTGAGCCACCTGCTTATGTGTCAGCATTAAGTAGTTACCTGACCCATCGACATCTCGAGCAATCTAAAAGGCAGTTTTGAAGAAAAAAAGATTCTGCATCAGTGGGGAGGTCAGTACACAATTATTTTGTACCAAATAGCTTAAAATATGCCGCCTTTGTTTCCTGTTTTCCTATATAGAAAATGAGTGATAAAGATTTATACTAATAGTGTTTGGATAGGATATCATGTCTGCATCTTGTATTATGAATAACCACTATGAAGACAATAATATGCAATGTGTTAATTATGGAAACTGTCCTAATCAGTTTTGAAACTGTCATTGCTGTTTCTCAATAAAATTAAAAAAAAAACAACAAAACAGTAACAGTGTTAACCAACAATTTCAGGGTAGTATGTTAAAATTGTTCAGGTGTAAGGTAACTAATTCAGTCATCAACTGCAGATTTTCCCTGTTACATTATGGACCATGTACCCAGATGTCCAGGTTTTACACTTGATGTTGTAGCTCACCTAATACTAAAACCTGTGATGTACATACCTTGCCTTTTCCTTACAGATTAGGAAATCCATGCCAAAGTAGCATTTTTCCCATTAAGACTGTTATTTATTTATTTATTTATTGTCTTTTTGAGACAGTGTCTCACTATGCAGTTCAGGCTGGCCTTAAGCTCACTTTGTAGCTTAGGCTGGTCTGAACTCACAACAATCCTCCTGCCTCAGCCTCCCAAGTACTGGGATTACAGGTGTGTGCCACCACACCCGGCTCATTAAGACTGTTATAACAAATACTATATTTCTCAGGCCATGATATGAGGGATATCCCTACTTCTGTAATGTGTGTTTTACTTAGCTTTTGCTGTGGGAAAAAACAAAATGAGTCTTTATTCGTCAGGTCATAGTATCGGCTAAACAGGTGAGATGAGAAACTACATACATCTGATGTTCATCTTTTCTATGCCAAGGTCTTTTGTGTTAGACAAAGTCAACATATTCTGGCTTGGCTTTGTATTCCTTTGAGGGGGCATAAATACCAACTCTTTAGTAACTGTATTTTTAGTTTTATTTAAAAGTAAGGTCAACAGAACCATCACCCTAAGAGAAAGACTGCTGATGGAATATCCTGAGTATATGGAATTTAGTGCAACCCCTGCCAAGGCAACTGTGTCTATTTACCTGCATAAAGTAACCGGACAACAGTGCTTTCTTCATGTTCAGATTGTTTTCCTCCGTGCCAAAAGCAGGTTCTGCATAGGGAAGCTCAATTCGCTTGATAATTTCTGAAAGTTCAGCTCGGATAACATCTGCCATCCTGAGAGCAGAATAGTTGAGGAAGTAATCTTGACACCACTTTTCCACACAGTCTAAGAGGGACAGAAGAGAGGCTAATTATTCATCTTACACTTGAGAGAGCCTGGGTTAGGGAGGCAGGCAGGCACTGTTTTGGGAGGTCACATAAACAAGTGGCAGGAGGGCAGCAAGGAAAAGGCTCTTGGTGGTTACAGGATCCCTGGTGTGTGGCAGTCACAGGAAGGAGATGGTGGTACTGGCATCACTTATGCCAGCTAGTTGAGGGTCCAGGATCCTGTGTAGTGGGGGAACAGCATGTTATAGTACTGATTAGAAGTATATTTCCCTTTAACTGTGGCTGTTGGAAGGGAGAGGAGATTGTGTCAAAAATCTACATTTTTGGGTTGTGTAGTCAGCAAAGGTGCACATTAATTGCAATATTTAAACTAGGAAGGAAAACAATTATAGTATACATTTCTGTAATATATGAAAGTGTCTCACATTTCACTTTATATGAAAAACCAGGCTGACTCCGGAGTAATGTTATAGTTCAGTTTATCTATGGTGGGCACAACTTTTTATTGAAATTCACTCATCTGGTTTAGTTTGAAGTTATTTTTCTTTTAATGTATTTGGTACAGGGTCTCACACCACAGCTCTGATTCATAGTGATCCTCTTGTTTTCAGCCTCCCGAGTGCTGGGATTATAGGTGTGCATGTGGTGCTAGGGATTGAACTCTGGTCTCTGTGCTTGCCTAACCAGGCACTTAGTTCACTAAGCTATCTTACCCACCCTCCGTTTGAAGTTAACTTTTTTTGCCATTCATATATATTTTAAGTTTTGCCTTGACCTGGGAAATCACATGGCCTGGCACATTAGGTAGAAGACACATACTGACCTTGCCTTGCCCACTTAGGCCTGTGAGGAGCAAGAGACTATTTGTTACTATCATCCCAAAAAAACGTTTTTAACTCTGCTGTTAGTTCCCTGCTCTTTATGATTCTGCTGCCTATCAAACTGTTGTCATATTTCCCACATTTCAAGTATTTTTCACACCATCTTTAGTAGCAAAGGAAATAAAAGATGCTTCATGAAAAACAAAGATGAGAAAAGTCCTCTTTTTGGGAAGGAAGGTCTGGCAAGCTGGTGGCTGCAACCTCCACTATGCTCCTTTGCCCTCTGCCCTTCACATAGAAGCTTCCAGTTCGCTCAGCACTAGCTACCTGCTGGTGCAGCTAATATATCCACTGTTACTCAGGCACACATTACTGGTTCTGCCTCTGCCTTTGCACTCTCCTGCTCTTCTGGATCCCCTCTGCTCTGACTGGGTCATGCTTCAGGGGAGTCCCTTCCCGCCTTCTTCATCACACTACTCCCTGGAGCTTGGGTGGCTAGTTTCCAGTGTTTGGTATTCTCTCCATGTGGGAAATGAAAAGGCTAGGTTGTGAAAGGACAGCAGAGATCTAACAGTGGGCACTTGCAGATGTCTACTTTTGTTTTCCCATGCCCCAAGCGAATTTAGTCGAAGGCTGGCCTAGCTGAGTATTGCTCTAGAAACACAGGCACACATGGCAGCACACCGACATTGGGAATAGGATGATAAGTGTCTATACCGTTCAGCAGTAACCTGTTTTTTAGGGCCTCAAGTGCCACTGAAGTGGCCAGCAGGACTAGAGGAAAGGAATAGTAATAAAGGACAACTCAAACAGCCTTTTTTGGGGAAAAGATAGAATCAGGTGGTTTGTGAGAACTGGCTGCATTCACTTACGTTCACTCGTAGAGTTCAGAGTTATGTTTTGGTAGGCCTTGTAAATGTTGATGAGGGTAAAGTGATCGCCTTCAGGATGTAGAAATGTCTTCCAACAAGTCAAGGCAGCTTCCTCGGCTCCATGAGGCAGGTGTGAAAAGCAGTTAGGAGCTTTAAAATGCAAAAGTTTACATTGTCACCAATAATGAAGACGTCTTTACACAGAGTGAAGAGGGATAGGGTACTTCTGTTTTTTGTGGAACTGTTCCTGACCTGGTTGGTTGTGTGTTACTGTTTACAGAAGTCAGAGAAGTTCAGAGCAAGTCATCCTAATTCTTTCTCTTTGTGTATGTTACTTTGCTAAAGTCTGTGTTAACAGTATTCTTTTGTTTGTTGGTGCTGGGTAGACGGCTCAGAGGACCAGACCAAAAGAATATGTGAAAACACACCAAGGTGAATGAAGCTACAGGAAATAGTAAGCACACAGAGTTATTTGGGCAAGAAAGCTTCTAGTGGCACTTTTTCTTCATCTGCTTGATCTCTTTAGCAAAAGTAAACTTGGTATGTTTTTGCATTCTTGATCAGGGAATTTACTATATTTAGATTTACCATTACTAGATTTAGATTTTTCAAAAACTTAATTTGAAAAATTAATTTTTCTTATCTATTGAAGTACTTTACTATCATTTCAGAAGGTTAAATGAATTAATTACCGTCACTGCCACATACTCCTTGAAACAATTTCAAATGGATCTCATTGAAATCAGTATTGGTGCAGATTCACAGTATACAGAATGGGCAATGAAGAATACCTGTTACCATGGCAGCAATGGTTAGCATCTCATCTACACAGTCAAATTCACAGGATGCCAAGATAGACTTTGAGAGCTGTGGATCGAGGGGGAACTCTGACATGATGATTCCAAATTCAGAGAGATTCCCATCATTGTCTAGGGCTGCCAGATAATCCAAGTCTTCCAGTGCCTGCATCAAACTTTCTGGTGCTAGAAGAAAAGATAATGAAAAAGTCTTATGCAGTTGAGGTCAAACAACATATATAGGATTTTCTTTCCCATACAAAACAAGCGAACAATTGGCAAAATCTGTAAAACAACAGTTTGCAAATTATTGACAGGCAGTAAAGAACATAAGGGGAAACAACAAGACGAATCTTGTGGTTGTGCAAGTAATTCCCTGGAAAAGTTTGCAGCCTGGCACGCAGGGAGGGGCAGCCAAATAGTGTGCTGTGCTCACCACTTCTGAGGCAGTGCTGAGGTTCCTGAGAGACCAAGGTGGACATGGCCCACAGGGCAGAGGGCCTGAGTAGCACAGAGAGATGGGACTGGGATGTGCGTCCTCCTGTCACTGGGTAATAGAGCACCCAAAGGTTTGTCAGACACTGCCAAGCCATGGCAGAAGACTGGACAGAACACTGCCTGGAACTCAACCTTAAGTTCTATGGTAGGGCCTGCCACCAGCAGCCAGCCAGAAACTGATTCACAGGCAGAACCATGAGCACTGCCCTGTGTCACTGGATAAATCTACACACGAAGTCCAGAAAGGATTACAATGCAATTCAGGCCAAAGTGCCAGGAATATTTATAGGAATACAAAAATATTTAGGGCCTGACAAGATAAAATATGCCAGTGTAGCATCCAGTAAAAAAGTATGAAATACAGGAATACATACTATAATCTACAGAAAAAATGTACCCAGTGCTCACAGGTAATAGAAACAGATGAGAAGAATGTTTAGTTATTTGTCAGTGCAAATAAAGTCCAGAAACTGCTATTTTTCATCCCTTTTTTTAAGGCTTATATAAAACTGATAATGACATGATATTATCTTCTGCTTCATTTCTCTCAAAAATTCATTTATTCAGATTAGTCCACTTACTCTCATTATCCTTGAAAATAAAGTTAGAACAAAATTAATATATATGTGTTTTTTTTCTCTTGCCTAACACTTGGTATAACAGTAGAGACCACACAAAGAAGCACATCACATAGCATAAAGCTGCTGTGCTGTTCTATCAGAAACTGGAGGATTTATGAGAGCTATATGACAGCCTTCACTTGTCTCGATCCCAGCATGGGCAAGGTGGGCAGAGGACCTAGGAGGAACTGAACCTATCTACATCTGAGAGTTTAACAGTAAAAAGTTACTTGCTCTCCAAACCCTCACTGTTGTGCTATTTGTCAAAATCTCAGGCAAACTGAGTATCACCATCAACCTAAGAGGAAATAAGTGTGGTGTGACAAATGCCATTGCTGCAGTCTAGCTCACTGCACCCCTGCCCTGCTACAGAACAGCAGTGTAACTCACAGAAATGATTTGCACCTGATACCTGCCACAAGTCAGGGATCACTTCATGGGACAGTCAGGGACAGAGAAGGCAATAAGGAGGTATACTAGGGAAATCTGCAGAGAAGCTGACACCCATTGGAAGATGGAGGCATGACTTTTTAACCTCTACCTGAGAGAACAATGTGCAATCTTCCTACTGTTTCTGATTTTCCCATTAGGATTTAAAACTGGGCAGAAAAATCATGGATTCCCCTAGCTATTCCTGTCCTGGATTTTGACCCCTCTCCTACTTGAATGCTGGCATGCAGCACTGGTATCCTACTTTTTATTCTTGACTACCCTGGACTGACCACCATGGCAAAGTTGAGAACTTGAGACAGAAACAGGTGGGCCATTTAGAAAGAGTTAAAGTGCCAAGACACACACATAATCCCAGCACTCATGGGAGGCTGAGGCAGAAGGATTGCCATGAGTTGGAGGCTAGCCTGAACTACAAAGTAATTTCAAGGCCTAGCTGAACTACATAGCAAGACACTGCCTCAAAGGATGAGTTCAAGCATTCTATCAGCAGTGTGACATGAGGGAACTGCTTATGTACTGAAGACAACGCAAGAAACAGGTGCAGGAATAAGCATATAAGATTAAACAGCAAGGGGGCGGGAGTATAAATTTAATTACTCCCATCTTTTTTGAAACCAGTTTATAAACCAGCAAATCTGCTACATTAAGTTACAGAATTTCTGGCAACTGTCCCTAACACTGAGATTGACAGCCAGGCTCTGTCCCTGTGGAGTACTGACTACTCATTTTTAAGCCCAGGAGTTGAGTTGGCTGCACTTGGACTTAGGAACAGTAATGATTTCATGATTCTGTTCCTTGTCCTAATGACAGAAAGAGAAGATGTAGTTTCAGTTTTATTATATCAGAAAAAATGAGTTAATGGATGCAGATCACACAGTAGACAGAATCCTAGTACATCACTGAACCAGAGTTTTGAAAATTATATTCTACATTTTAAGATATCTCCCCATTGTGGCCCATAAAATTGTCTTAGCTAAAAGCAAAAGTTTAGATGAAGATTCTTTATGGCAGTGCTGTGTACATGTACTTCATGGTAACTAATGCTAACAAATGGAATATAAATGTTTAGCATGAGGCTTCCTCTTTACAGCTGTGCAAAATCAGATGGCTTTATTCTCAAGGCAACTTTGAAAGGAACAAAGCCTCATTTTCATTCTGCATTCTAGCCAGCAGCAGACATGCTCCCTGTAGAACAGCTCACCACAAGGTCACACGCATCTCCTCCTGCCATCACTCAAAGTAACTTGCAGGGCTAAAATCATAGTATTTCTCCCATGTTCACCGATCCCTTTTGGATAAATGCCAAGCTCTAAAACTGTCTCTGCATTTTCATTCTGTGGCATGAAAGGCCAGTTATAATCAAAGAGGTCATTAATGTGCAACAAAGATCAAGTTCACCTGCAGCAGAGGGGTTCTTCAGCCACCCAAACAAGAGCAGCGGTCAGTGAGAAGCCAAGGCTGTGCAGGACCAGCTCACAGCAGATGATTTTTTAATGTTGTCTCAATGTTTGTTCAGCAGGTCTCTGTCCTACTTTTGTTCTCACTTGCTAAAATGATTCAGAAATAGTGAATTTCTGCTGAGCATGGTGGTGCACACCTCTAATACCAACACTGGGGAAGCTGAGGCAGGAGGATTGTTGTGAGTTCAGGGCCAGCCTGGACTGCATAGTGAGATCCTATTCCAATGCTCCCTCCCAAAAAAACACTGAATTTCTTCTCAAGATAGCTGATGTTATGCAAATTTGTCAGCTTTTGTACATAGGTAAAAATTATGGTCTGTAATTATTCTTGGGAGTATACTTAGTGGAATGTGCTTCCTCTTGACTAGACAAGTATTACCAGGTGTGGAAAATGGCAGAGGTTTTTAGTAAGCAGGCCTTAATACCACAGCCATCTCTTCTTCAGCCATACTTCATAGCCACTTTCTTACCAGGTCAGGTAGAAGAATGAGGCTTAATCTGAATCATTAGGGTTTTAGAGGTAGAGCGGCCTCCAGTGGTAAACTAGAGATAAGCCTTTTTAACTCCCTGACCACTGTCAGGAGTATAGATCCTTCTGTTGCTAACCTTAGATTCAGGCTCTTCCAAACCACACACTATTTTAGCAAACCATCTTCAAAAAAACCCTGTAATCAGGTGGTATGGAACTAGCAACACCAGAACCTGGAAAAATCAAGCAAAAAAAAAAAAAAGTATGGTTGTCAAAATGATTATAACGAATGGTTTTTATATAAATAGCAAGAGTATTTTATATTTATTAATTAATGTCTTTCCTTACAAGGATAATACAAAAGTCATTCACTTGCTCTCAGTGCATTTCTGACTATATTGTGCTGGTGACACTTGCCAGATGGGTGCATGTATGCAACAATCCCACTCTTGGTCCTTCTGAACTGGAAGGTCTCACGACAGAGACCAATATATGAACCAATTGAGATGTTCCAGACCACCTCCTCTGCTAGGAACTGTACCTTCCCTCACACCTCACATTTGGAGAAGCAAGGTTTCACACCATGTGACTACCCTACTACCACCACTTACCCAGTCACAGTTGACTGTTTCAGGGTGGGTATCTTCTCAAAGTGAACTAATGTTTTCAATGCTGGCAATTTTAGAATTTGGGGAGCTTCTAGGGACTGACATAGTATGTCATAAAGGGAAGGAAGGAATTGCTCTGGTCCTGTTGTGTGGACTGACAGAGGAAAAAAGGGGAGGGTGGAGGAAAATCATGAGCTCCAGAGAGGAGAGGCCTGGGCATTCCTGAGGTGCTTCCACAGTCTCATCCTAGGTTTCATGAGATATCACAATTTCCTTAGTTGAAATTCTTTTGCTTATGCAAGTTCCAGTTGGATCACTGGCACTTATATCCATGTGGTCACTATGAGATAGTTCATTGTGTAAGAAAGATTATATCCATATACCACTAGGACTTAGAAAAGGCAGGGAAAAAGCATACGGAAGAGCAAGGATAGTTATATGCATGCAGTACTTATTATGTGCCAAATATATATACTACTTATATACATGTATTTATACCAACAGATGTAGAGAAATCATCGTTTAGAGAAATAAGTAAATTTCCATTATAGATCTATGTTAGGGTTGGTGCTTCAGCACTGTGTACACTGAAGTAAACAATCCAGAGGGTAAGAAATTAATGAGATGGTGCTAATTTTGATGGCAGACTCTCAAGTTTTGGAATTTTTTGAGAAAGGGATTAAGATCTTGGCTCTGAAGAAAACAGAAAGGAAAGGCTTCTGTCTCATTTATTTATTTATTTTGGCTGGCTCAAGCTGCCTTAAGGGCGGGTCTGCTAAGGCAGGTGGAGGTGGGGATTGAATGGTGGCATCCTTTGCAGTCAACTGAGCTAATTGGCAGGCTTCCTTCTGTCTTATTTCACAAGCACAGACTCTTAAGGTAGAATATGGCATTTGTCTAGTTTCTACCCTTTTACAGTATGCAACGCATTTTTATACAAACATCTCTTTTCCCTCTTAGTAACCCCATGATACCAGGGAGCAAAAGGCAAATGAATTGCCACAGTCACATGCCCAAGCGGGCATTTCCTCATTGGTGAGGATTTGATGTGAGGCCTTCATTTGCAGCACAGTGCTCAGAGTTGATATGCTCTGCCTGCTCAGCTGATGCTGAACTCCAACAGGCCAAGATACTGCTCCCATGGTTCTCCTGAAGCAGCCTGAAAGTCACTTTGGTAACAATCTTCTCAATCTGTAGCTCATTATCTGTGCCCACATCCATTAAAAAGGTCTTTCTGCAGCTAGACTACAGCTTTGTGTTTTGGAGCTTGTGTTAGTAGATACATTGTATCAACTTCAGATGGCAGAAGCTTGGCTGGATCAGCTTGGCGATTCCATGCCTTGAGGTGGAGGCACCCCCCCCCCCCAGGCAGGCAGGACCTGCCCTAGAATGAATCAGCACAAAAAGGGACTACAAAGGGTTGAGAAGGCTTCTGCATGCCACTTCCTCAGGCGATCTTGATTGTAGCAGCTGCCACTTTGGAGGAGCTCCAATCTTCCCAGTCCTCACCACTTCCTTGGAGGGATGCTGGTCTTTGCAGTCAGCATAGAAGGAAGAGAGAGGCTTGATAGATACTCCAGCTGCTGCATGTCCTCTGCTTTTTGTTGTTTTCTGCTGCTGTGAACTGCTGCCGCCTGTCTTGGAGCCAGTGGAGTATGGACTGAAACCTCCACTGTGAGCTAAATAAACCTTTTTTCCTTTATTTTAGGGGTCAGGTATTTTGTCCCAGCAAAGAGTAAAAAGTAATTGAGAAAGCTCAAGCAGGAATCACTCAGAAGATCTGATAAAGGATTCACTATAGCACCAGTTACCTTTTCAAGGGACCCACATTCATAAACTAATATCTTCATAAAATTTCTATTTATGGCATGCCCTTAAAACTCTCTCCCTGATTTTGTTTTCACTTTGTAAATTTACTTGATTACTTCTAATACACTGGCTCTTAGAAACTGTTTCAGCCTATTAACCCCAATACCATCTGAATACAGTGATAAATTTTCGGTGTGAGTTTTTAGCAGATAATAGTGTTTGATTAGCTTAAAAACCTAGCCCAGTCAGGTGTGTAGTACATGCCTGTAATCTCAGCACTCTAGGAGGTTGGGGCAGGAGGTTCACATTCAAACCAAACCTGGGCAACTTAAGACAGCTCTGTGTCAGAATGAAAATCTAGATAAGTGCTGGAGATATAGTTCAGTCAGAAGACCCTGGATTGAATCCACAGTTACACCAAAGCAAACACCTATTCCATGGCCTCTGTCAGGAAGGTGGTAGGATATTTGCTTAACTCTCAGGGTTATTGGGGAAGTGATGCACTGCATACACATCCTGCTGCAGACAGCACTTCCTATGGTTGGAACAAAATCAGCAGCCTGTTTTTCTCCCACTCTCCTCTAAATTACAGACTGCACAACTTTAAGATCATTTTGTAGTGTTAAAGAATAAATCCTGAGTTTCCAGTGACTTCAAAACATGTATATTCACTTTTCCAGTATACTCACAAAACAGCTTCTAGCATAAATGTGATCCAGAGGAGCCTGGTTAACTGACTTATGAATCCTCTGGTGAAAAAGCTGTACCTTCACCAGACACTCCCCTGAAGCCTTTCATGCCTCTACACCTGTGCCAATGCTGGCCTCTCTGCCTATGCACTTTCTCTGTCTGCCTTTTCCTGGTTTTCTGTGGCTCTTATCCTGTTTTACATGCCATGCCTGGCAGTCTGTTGATTTTTCTTTTCATAACTCAAAGAATCAAATCACCCCAAAGCCAGTTATAAGTAGCTGACATCAAAGTGCGTTCCAAGCCTGAATGCATAGATGTCTGTAGTGTAGCACCTCTTGCCGCTTTCTCTCCAGTTCTTGCACTAGGTACCCTTACTTTCTAAGGGGAGCAGCAGCCTCAGGCCATCTGTTTCCATCACAGCAGTCAGCTGATCTGATTCTGAGGTTCCTAACCCAGATCAACTGGCTCTGTCACTCATGATGGAGGTCCATCCTCATGAAGACAAGGAAGAAAAAACGCTGATTTTTTAAAAAGAGGTCCGTATCAAGGGAATTCAATTAACAGCTGGTAGCCTAGTTATGCCAACTTCATTTTCACATGGTTCAGGAATCCTGAAAAGGCTAACACATTTGCTGCATTTGCGTATTTCAATTATAACTTGAATTAAATGCAGCAGTCACAAGCTTCTTTTATGTTTCTGCTCCCTAACTGATGAGTCAGAATTAGTCCACAGTTACATTTTCCTAAGCACAGCAGAAAATAGTTATGTATGTATTATTAGGAGATAAAAACAAATGGTCACCCTGACCCATCTGCCCCACATTTTCAGCTATAAACCTTATGGAGTAGGCAGCACAAGGCCAAGAGAGAGAGAACACAGGGATCCCACAGCCTAGCTGTGGAACTGCTGTCAGAAATTTCTGACAATGTTCACTCTGCCCTTCTTTCTCCCTGACATGAATGTCAGCCCCCAAGCATTCCCTCTCTGAGAAGGAAGATGCCTAGTGCATAACAGGTGTGATTTCTGGAATTATAGATGATCAGTGGGACTAGGACTAGAAAAGCAGTTTTCAAAACAGAAACATGTTTCTCCCAAGGAAGGCTGCTGGATGACTGCTAGAAGGGATCCATCAATGACAAAACCAAGCTACTTGAAGCTTTTCAGTCACCAGTGAGAATGAGCAGGAAAGAAGCCAAAAGAGGATGGTATTACTATACAAAAGCAAAGGCCCTATGGCTAGAGCAATACTGCCATCATCCTTTCCTGCCTGGCCTGGGGCTTCTGGTTCATTCTGCTTGTCTCTACTTGGCCTATTAAGATGTGACCACTCTGACAATGTTTATGGAAGAAACATGAACTGGATCCAGGGTTGCCACACACATTTTATAAGGTTCTACCATATTATGTGACTATTTCTTTTGTAGGCACCACCCCCTTTCAGATAAGTATATTGATTACAATATATCCATTACTTAAACTAGTTAGAAAGGGCCAGGCCTAATGAATCCTCTTTTGGGGGAGGTAGACCTGGAGTCAAGAAAAGGAGAAGGAACGGACATCAGGAACAGGACCTGTGGCTGTGAGGCAGATAGTATGCTAAGTTCTCTTGGAAGCAACAATAGAGCACGCTTTAGAACCTAAGTTTCAAGGTCACCTTCTGTGTGCTCCATTTACACTTCTCTTCCCTGCATGTCTCTCAATCTGAGCCTCTTCCTCCTTATGTTTTGGAGGATTTTCCCATTAGCTCTCAGATGTTAATTTCCTAAGCTGTAGGGAAGCCAGTTTTCTGCCCAAGGATGGCCACCTGCAGGGCACCTGGCTTCACTGCTGGCATCCACGGACACCATCTTCTTTCACAGATTTAGTACAACAGGCAGAAAGTGGAGAAGGGATGCTGGATTCCAGGACAGTGACCCATTACTTTTTTACTACCAGGGCAGATGCTACAGTAGGAGTAGAATGGGGGTAGGAAGGAAATGGCTACAGAGGAAGGAAGTTTATTTAGAAGAGACAGAAACTTGTTGCATTCCACAATATCCCTGTTCCTTTAGGGTATTTTTTCCCCCTTGTTCCTTTACATAACAATCTTGGCTGGGGATTTAGCTCAGTGGTACAGTGCCTGCCTGGCAAGCATGAGGTTCTGAGTTCAATTTCTGATATATCTATATCTACATCTATATCTATGTCTAATATATCTACTTAAATATTATTTAAATATATATAATACATACTATATAAATGTATATTTAATATTTACTTTACATATCTAAAATAAATGTATTTTTTGAAAGTTTTCTTTTCTTTTGAAAAGAGTTTTTTCTAGGTGTGTACTGGGAGAGTTCAATAGGAGGACTCAGCATTGTTTATCTGCAGGATTTGCTTTGTGACCTTGGCCATGTGTCTTTCAGCAGCTGGAGGGTGAGCTGTTTCTGGGGCCTCACCACAGTGGACTTATAGACTGCTATAGCACTGCTCTTCTGAGGGCAAACTGTCTTCAGTCCATTTGTCTGTTTTTATTTCACAGGTTAGTATCCTTAAGTGACCCTTCTCTGACTAAAATGGTCTGTTCCAAATTCAACCAGTCACTTTTAACAGACAGTTGAGAAAGAATAACTCTAAAATAGCCACACTGTCTCTAGTGCTTATAAGAGACTGGACAAAGAAAAAGAAAACACTGGAAACAAATGGAAATTGTGAAGCTTCCATTTTAAGAATGCCCTCTGCTTACGAGGCCTTGTAACTGGCTTCTCTCTCTTGTGCAGTGTAATAGATGACATTAACACTGGCACACCCAGACCAACAGATTGTCATTTACCTCCTTGGCAGATACACACTATTGTATATTTTAACTATTGGTTTTAAATGTGGAAAAACAATAAAGGAAATGCCTTTTGTATAAAGCACAAATAAAAGCTAACCATTACTGAAAAGTGATCAATATTTTTGTTAGGAGACTTTTTAGGAGGATCCAGACACCCCTAACTTTAATAAAGTTAGGTGGCAGGTCAGAGGACCCAAGCGTGAAGAGCTCTGATAGCCCAGTGACTCTGGCCTGAGGCAAGGCTGCTTCCAGCCTCAACAAGAATGGTGGGTGGGTGGGTAGAGCATGGGTACACTGGCTTCTGGCATGCACCCTGGTGAGGAGGATCAGCAAGGACCATCTGCACTGTAGGGAGAGGGCAGAGAGCCATCAGGGAGCAATCAGAAGGAAAGGAAGGCCCGACTCCAGAAAGGTGTTTTGTGATCCAATGGGTTGTTTTAAGGAGACAAAGTAACAGCATATTAGGCTTTATGTCACTAAATTTGTGACTCAGTGTCCTCATCTGTACAATGGAGCAAATATAACAGCTTCACAGAGTTGCCGTATGAAATGATATACAGTAGATATCATATAAATATAGTTAATCCTAAGGGACAGGAAGGTGTTTACACAGCTAAGAACAAGCAGAGCATTATTGCCTGAAAGCTTTCCTAACCAGTTGGTTGTTGACATTTAAAACAAAATGATCAATACCACCTCCCAGATACAGGCGGCTTATATACCAATAGGAGACATAAGAACTAGGAAAGCAGAAGAAACCACAAGGCTAGCTCCATGCCTGAGCACTGCATACCCTTTCTGCCTTGGGCACTGGCAACTCTGCTACACAGGTGGTAGCTGTCTACCCTCTCTGCCCTGGCTTTTTATTCAGCATTCTGTGGCTCTCTACAAAGTAATCAGCTGAGTGGCAGAAAGGTCCTAACAAGGCACGGATTTAGGGAAGAACTCCAGGGACTTTGCAAAGGAGGCCTTGGGATCCCCAAGAGGAAAAGGCTCAGAGCACAATGATACATAATCCTGAACTGAAGGATGCCATATTCCCAACTGAGTCTGACCTAAATTACAAAGGAGTGAAATTCCTAGGGTTCTCCAGATGACAGCATGACTCATGCAGAATGACCCTTTGCCTTCAACCATGTGCTCCAACAGACTCTCAAGTGCTGGGAAGGCACCTCTTAGCCCTTCTTGGTCTTACCCTTACATTCAACAATCCACTATCCCCCCTTATTTTGGCTGGACTGGCCAGAGCTATTTGCTCCAAGGTCTAGTGGTTTATATTTTCCAGTAACAGAGAAGATATTTCCTACAGACTTTTAATGATATCTCCACAGAATTTTGGCTGCTAAAGGGAAAAATGCTTCAATACAAAGCAAATTCATAGGACTGCTTGCCTTGCTGCATGCCACTTTCTCCCAGGATGGTTATGGGCAGCAGGTAAGGAGCTAAGTCCTGGGCACATCCCTGCTAACCTGAATGCAAAGGTACCTGGTCTGTTCATGAAGTCGCAATGTCCTAGGCCTGCAATGTCTATCCTCTTCATGAAAAGCACCATGCTGGTTAGGTTGGCTTCTTGCATCTCTGCTGGTTTAAGTGGCCTCATGTCTTTGGAGGCAAATTCTTCAGTGTACAGACAGAAAAGCTTTCCTGAAAGAAATAAAAGAAAATGGCTTTAATATTTCTGTTGTTTCCAACTTGGGATTATCATCATCTACTTTTGCATACACAGTGCTACCTGAAGTAGACGATCCAAGAATCTGTTTGCGAATCTCTGCTTGGCTTTGGCTGATAGGCTGCATGATGAGGGAGTTGGCTCTGATTCTGGGGTTGTACACCTTCAATAGAAGGACAGCATGGTTAGCATCAGGGAAATGGTCATGAGGAACTGCTGTGCAGCGTGTCACAGCAGGCATACACTAGTGCAGGTTCCTTTCCTTTGTTCACTATGTACTACTGTTTCATTTGCCATGAGATGGCAACTGCAAAGACTTTGTAAATGGATTAAAAGCTATCTATTTTGGCTCAGCATGGTGGTACATGCCTGTATTCCCAGCATTTAGGAGGCTGAGGCAGGAGGACTGCCAGGAGTTTGAGGCCAGTCAAGGCTACAAAGTCAATCCAAGGCTAGCCTGAACTGCATAGTAAAACCCTGTCTCAAAGGGGGGTTGCGGGGACAATCTATGTACTCCCATGATGGCATCAACAGCCCTGGGACCACTGCTGAGATCCTACTGCTGCCACTTTTGAGCACCACACTAGTGAACAGGAACAGGTACACTTATGCCACACTGAGGAAAGAGTTGGTGTCTAGCAAGTGTGCTTCCTTGATATTTCTTTTAAACTGGCTTGTGATGCTAGAGAGGGCTCACCTTTATGACAAACACTGAGTGTTTTCAAGTGTGACACATCACAAAACCTGCACACAGAACTAACAGTGATTCTTACACATGGCTTAAGGAAGAAAGAGATAGCTCTGAGTTCTCTGAATGGTGGACTAATGGAGCCAAGACCAACTCTAACTGGTTTCAAGGGATGCTTTATAACCAGTGGGAATACCGTCACTGCATGACAAAAACATACAGGAGGCCAATAGGGTTCTGGAGGGATTCAAGCTGCCTAGCATCTAGCAAGGGCAAATGAATCAGTATTCGATAGCTTCCTTTTAGGTCTCAAAAGCTATGCATCCTTTGGTTCAATGTCTGTAAAGTTTGAGATACCTTATTTTCATTTTTTGTAATTTTTGGTAAAGGGTAATAATAAAATAATACTTTATTTAAATAATGTATTTTCTAAAAAAATTTAGAATAAAAATAAAAAAAAAAAACAAACAAAAAACCATAAAAAGCTGGGCGTGGTGGCGCATGCCTATAATCCCTTGGGAGGCTGAGGCAGGAGGATTGTTGTGAGTTCGAGACCAGCCTAAGCTACAAAGAGAGCTTAAGGCCAGCTTGAACTGCACAGTGAGACCCTGTCTCGAAAAGACAAAAAAAAAAAAAAAAAAAATTTATTGTATTAATTATAAACCAATATTTGCTAAAATTTAAGTCTGCAGTTGCAGCTAACTTCTGGTAAATTCTCTGGGGCAAGATACTAATTACTTTGATAAAGAGGCTGCCAAAAATTATTGAGAATCTCTACAAAAAAGATTAGACTAGGGGAAAAACAATTTGCTGTGTTAGGACCTTACCAAAGAAAAAGCAACCTCAAATTCCAGATTATCACTCCCCAAAACAGATAAATAGCTCCTGTTCCAGACTGTATTGTGCTTTTTTCTTGAGGGTATATCCTCAATTTTCTTTGAATGTATACTTTAAATTCTTCCTAATAATGCTTTACACAAAAGTAAAATAAAATGAAATGTGAAGAAAAAGAGAGGAAAGAAAGGAAAAACCCACATTAGGAGAGCCACTGCCACCTTTATGCTAAAGTTTTGACTTTCCTTAAAACCTCTTCTGAGATCTTAGTAGAGTTAATTTGTTTGCAGTCTAAGGACATGATAGGGAAAGATGTGATCCAGCTGGCAAGCTGTAGTGGCTCACATCAATAGTCCTGACTCTCAGGATGCTGAAGCAATAGGATCTTGAGTTCAAGGCATGCCTGGCTGGACTATGTAGCCAGTACAAGGCAGGCCTGTACTACACAGCAAGATCCTGTCAAACAAACAAACAAACAAACACAGAAATGTGTGACCCAGACTTCAGTTGCCACTGCAATCACTCTACCATGGCCATGGGACCAAATGCAGAGAACCCCAAGCCACACAGGTCACCCTTACTTTAAGGTCAGTAAAATTGCAAGAGCCCAGAAAGTTTCCTTGCTAATAGTTACCTTTCTTCTTTCCACACCCACATCAATAACAAATTTGACTGTGTTGCTCCAGATCAAACACTCCCCAGAACTAGTAGTCAATACCACTCTTCTTTGATAAACTTGGCTTCCCTTCTCTGTGTCATCAATTGACTTGAACAGTGTACTTTTCTCTTGTGGATACAAAGGAAAAACCACCAGCTCTCCAAGGTCTGAGTTTAAGCTAGATCCTTCTTGACAGACAATTTCATAGGCTTTTTCTATATCCTAAAGTAAAGAAATAACATCATCCATGAGAATAAAGTACAATGTAAACCACTTTATTACTTAAAAAGAAAGAATTGAGGCAACTCTGCGTAATGTGGATGGGGAAGAAATGTGTTTGTGGCTGCCTACATGAATCTTTAAATGAGGAGATGTAACTAGATGAAAACATTTCTTTGGGGAAGTTTAATATATTTATAAACAACTGCATTGCTTTTAGTCCAAAATGGCTTTGGTCTTGTGAAATGTATTATCTTTGCATTTATACATTTATCTCACTGTTTTTCTAACTTGACACAATTTCTCATACCCACTGACAGGTAAACAAATATTTTCACATCGCTGTAACACTAATAGAAGTAAGACTTACATAGCCATCTCTACACTTCCATAAAGACACATGTATAAACATAGCTGGGATCCCCATCTGGATTACTCTAAAAATTATTTTGACCTATTAGCATTGTAAAATAGCAGAAATGAAATAAAGTAGGCAGGAAGTACCTGTTTTAATTGACATCTTTGCATGATTCAGGCATTAGAAATACCCATTTAAATATATACCAAGTATGTTGGGAAAGCATAAAATATTTGCCATGAAACTATAACTAGTTAAAAATGTTCAAATGTAAGGTATTTTAGATAACTTTTTTTTTCCCCCCAAGACACAGGGTCTTGCTATATAGTTCAAGCTGGTCCTGAACTCATAATGTAGCCCAGGCTGGCCTTGAATTCACAGCAATCCTCCTGCCTTAGACTCACAAGTACTGGGATTATAGGCCTGTACCACCACACCTTAGAAATAGTGTTTTTCTATTTCTCAAAGTACGACTAGTTTTTTAGAACCTCATATAAAATAGATGTCACTTAATGTAACTCTTAGCTTTTCTATGTTTCTAAGATTTCTACCTTTTAAAGGACTTAAACTACCAAGTGGAAGAAGTCCCATTTAATTTATTAGGTTCATTAAAAGTCTAAGTTAAAAAATGGGTTCCTACAACTATTATCATTTTTATGACCCACTCCTAGTTTCCATTGCTCCAACTCACAATTACTTTCTTCTTATACCATTTACGGAAAGGGGCTCACCTAGAGTTTAGGACAGATCTGCCTAGAAAAAAGGTAAGGCACTAAAGTCTGAGAACTGAAGTTAGCTGCTTTTAAATTATGTCTGTGGTTGAGTGGCACTGGGGCAGGGACAGGGCCCACTCTGCTGGGCTCCATCCACACCAGCACTTACACAGATGTCTTTTCTTGCTCACTCTTCCTTTTTCTGCACATGGCTTGTACTTGGGCAGACTTTTTTTTTAACTGAGCACACAGCATGTCTGTTGATTGTGATGAAATCTTGTCAACTAGACTAAACAGAACAAAAGCACTTCTCCGGTTTTGTGATTCTGATCACTTCATTTTTCCTACATATTTAGTGTGGACAGCCTAGAAATTAAGAGAAGAATAAGCAACAGAGCAGCGTCCTCCTGGGCCTTGCTGCTTGTCCTGCCTAGGGTGTGTGCATGGTCCTTGTGCTAGCTACAGTGAGCAAGGTGCTGCCTCATGCTCAACAGCTAACCTGAAGTTGAAAACCAAGGGTCACTTCCAGGAGCCCACTCAGGAATAATTTCCTATCTCAATAAACCTTCAAAGTGACTGAGATATTCATTCTTACTAGAATATTGCTGAAAAAATGTAGCAAGAAATTTTTTATTTGCTTCTAGTCATTAAAAACGTTTGAGTTGTATGTGGGTTTGAATACTGGATTTTGCTCTAAGCTGGGGGAGAATTAGAGAACTCTTCAATACACTAAAATGGAATGAAGCAGAAATAGCTAGGGCTTTGAGGTAATGATCTTCAGAAATTGGAATAATGCTGAAAATATGCATTTGGTGCTTTGTAGGTCTACTGATTTCCTTGATGCTTACTCCATGCTTACTCCAAGTGTTTACTTACATGGAACTCTCCTTTACTTGCATGGCTTTGGAAATCAACAATGTCTCTGAAGGAAGATATCCAGCATATATTTGGATCCCAAAATGAAATAAGACCCCTACTTGTATAGCTCATTTCTCAGGAAAACTAATGACAGCTTGCTTGTGATTGCACAGCTTCTCAACTTAGGTTTTCTTCTTATTTCACTGTTTGTTTTCAGGTTAAAAGGTGGCCAAGTGATAAGGAACAACACACTGTAGACATTGAGGACTCTGAGTAGTAAGCACCAAGACACACACATGAATAAGCCACTATAGCAAGCAGATTACTATTTAGATGAGAACATGGATCATCTCTTTTCAAAACAATTGATAAATGTGCTATAGTATACATATGCTTGAAATTCTAAATAGTGTTCTTTAAGAAAATAGATGCAGCGGTAAGAAAAGGGCCTAAAGTTCTCAGGAGGCTCAGTCTTCCTTATGCTCTGAGAAGCAGAGCTTGGCAGACACTGAGCTGCTACTAAAAACACATGCATGTATAAGCAAAGCCGACAGGCAGCAAGCCACTCATCTCCAGTCAACCGGTGGCCTATATCAAGTGATTTCCTTGCTGGTTCTTTCTGAATCACTATTACTATTACATATTTGGATCATGATCTAAAAATGAGTCCTTTGCTGGGGAGATGGCTCAGTGGAATAAGTGCTCCCCTGGCAAGCACAAGGATCTGAGTTCAATCCCTGGTTCTGAAATTAAAAAAAAAAAAAGTGTGTCTTTAGCCGGGCGTCGTGGCACATGCCTGTAATCCCAGCACTAGGGAGGCTGAGGCAGGAGGATTGTTGTGAGTTCGAGACCAGCCTGAGCTACAAAGTGAGCTTAAGGCCAGCCTGAACTGCACAGTGAGACCCTGTCTCAAAAAAGACAAAAAAAAAAAAAATAAATAAATAAAAAAATAAATAAAAATGAGTCCTTTTTCTCTGTGAGAAGATGGGAAAAGAAAAAGACCATGCAATTCATCTCTGAGAAGTGTCATTTTTGTGACCTGGAAGCTTGATTCCACCCACAGAAAGAGGCAGGATCAGTGTAGGTGGGGGGAAAAAAAACCCAACAAAACACTCCAGAAGGTACCTTGATTTCAGGAGTAGTGGTGCATGCCAGTCATCCTGGCACTTAGGAAGCTGAGGCAGGAGGACTACCTCAAGTATGAGGCCAGCCTGGACAGCATAGTAAGTAAAAGGCCAGCCTAAACTATGTATATAGTAAAACTCTGTTGCAAAAAAAAAAAAAAAAAAAAAAAAAAAAA
>PVKA01008584.1:7293-62738 GCA_004027165.1 Ctenomys sociabilis
TTGCTTAGGTAAGCGCAGGGACCAGTGTTCGATCCTTGGTTCCCCAAGCCGCGCCAGCCCCGCCTTCGGGTGCGCTGAGCCGGCGATGCAATCCGGGCGTGGTGGCGCGCGCCTGTAATCCCAGCACATGGGAGGCAAAAAGCAGGAAGATCACTATGAATGTGGGTTGCATGCATAGTGAGACCCTGCACCAAAAAAAATAGAAAAAAAAGAAAGAATCAGGGTGTGTTATGTATCTGCGCCAGTTCCCCACAATAAATGTAATCGTATACACTGTAAGCATGTATCAATCAAAATAGAAATGAAAAGATGAAAGCACATATATTTTGCATTCATCAAATGAAAATATAAGTGACATAAATCATTTAAGGTGTTCCCCAACATTTTTTACATTTAAAGTCAGCCTTCTCCTAATCCTTATATGACATTTTTGCCACACCATCAACCCTCCTTCCAGCTATTAGTGTCCTCATCTTTCGAGAAACAGAATCTATAAAAGGAGATCCGGGTGCCGGGCTTTCAGTCACGCCATTGACTGCATCTAACCTACTTTCAGTCCGTGCTTCTGGGACGCAGCTCTCTCTTCTGGCATGTCACCTTCCCACTCTCTCCTCACAGCCATTTGAGGCTCCTGAGGGTCCGAAGTATTTCCCAGGACTGTCTCCATAATTAGCCCCATGCTTCTGACGTCGTTCAGAGGCCTGTCCCTGGTACTTGCGATGCTGGTGGTGACAGTTGTGCATGCCGGCCACCTCCCACCAGCTGCTGTATGACTGATTACTCGTGAAAAGAACCCCTGACTTCTGAATTAGGAAAATACGAAAAATGCCACCTATAATGTAAAAACAGTGATCTATAATAGTTGTTATGTATGGATAAAAATCTAAAGAGACGGCTGGGAGTGTAGCTCAGTGGCAGGGCTTGCCTGGAAAGTGCGAGGCCCTAGATTTAATCTTTAGCCCTAGTTGGGAAAAATCCCTATGTGCTCAGTAGGATAAGATGTTGCCTGGCAAGAGCAGGGTCCTGTGTTTAACCCCCAGTACAACAGCAACAAAATCCCTATGTAATAGCTGTACAACTGCATCCACTGACAATGACAAACAACAGTTCAGAGGGTTGTTATCTAGAAGGGATGGTCGCGTGGAGATGGGGGATGTGACTTGTTGGGGCAGTAAGGCCAGAGCTCCCAGTGAGAGGCCACCGGGCTGTGTGTTTCTACACTTCTTCTTGTGTGCGTGGCTGGCTCAGCCTGCCCTGGGGCGGGGCTGGCCTGGCCTGTGGTGCTGGGGATTGAGCCACAGTCCCTGCACACTTGCCTGAGCAGGCGTGTCAGACCACTGAGCTATCAGGCCGGCCTCCTCTCCACTTTTTGTATGACAAGTATTTTGTACGAGGAAAAGAGAATTGCCATGTTGATGTAATTCTGTTATAAGTATTTGGGGAACCTAAGGAAGCTTTTAACTTTCTGTTCTACATTTTAAAGTCTATCACGTATGATTATTAGGACAATCAAGAAAGAAACACCATGAAATGATTATAAAATATAAAGGAATAACAAATTCCCATTAACAAATGCAAATAAGAACCTGAGTTCAAATTGCTGAGTTTCTTCTTCTTCCTGATTCCATTTGTCTCATTTTTTTTTATTTTTTAAAGAGAGAACAAATTAGGATTGAGACAGAAAAACTTATAAGTGATACAGAATTTCACTTAACAAAGTAATATGAGTTTCACAGTATTTGTTGTAATACATAGTGTTGTATTCCAGCCAGTTATTCTATTTCCAGATGTATACATGTAAAATTGGAACATGAAAAAAAGAAAGAAATGTATAAGAAATTAAGAATACAAAAAGTATGAACAATTGGAGAAAGGATATGAAAAAATTAAAACATTAACTGCTCCTCTCTATAGACCAGCAGAAACACACAGTACAGATGTCCAATCTACCTTGCTTGCATACATAAATAAATCTCTTTCCTCCACTCCATCTTCTGTCCTTCTCAACTCAGTAACTCTTTCCTTTTGAATAAGCTCATTCCCTTTTAGCAGTGTCTATTGTACAATTCAGATTCCATTTTTCTCGTTCAGGTTCTTACACTAAGGCAACAATGTGATGTTTGCACATGCAGCTCTGATTTATTTCACTTAAGATTATGGTCTCTAGATGCATATACTTACTGACAAGAGATCCAAAGGTATCCTGTTTCACAGCAGAATAATACTCCATGGTATAAAAATATCAGATCTTCTTCATCTATTCCTTAGTTCTTGGAAATCTGGGTTATTTCCATGATTTAGCTATGACAAATTGTGCAGCTATAAACGTGGATGCACATACATCACTGTGTGTGAGGTTTTCAGTTCTTCTGGAAAAATACCCAGGAGGGGAATTGAATAGGATCTCTAGTCCTAGAATTTTAAAGAATCTCCACACTGGCTTCCATAGTGGCTGCACTGTCTGTGCTCCCACCAACAGTGCAGAAGGGTCCCTTTTGTCCACAGCCTCTCCAGCATCTGTCATTGGATGACTTCCTGACGTCAGCCCTTCTTTCTGGGGTGAGATGGCTGCTTGCCTTTGTCTTCTCTGCTGGTCACTTTTCAACTGCCTTGATGTCTAACAACACTGAACATTTTTAATATATTTATTGACCATTCACACTACTTCTTTTGAAGGTATTTCTTCCATACCTTCACCAACCCATGCATGTACAAATACGCCAAGTAACATCCACAATTATGTGTAACAAATATGCACATTGTTGTTTATCTTTTTTCTCATTAAAATGAATAAAAGATTTAAAAATAGGTAATATACTAGCCATTGTTAATCAGCTATTCTTGTTTTGAAAATCTGTAGCATGTATTGTTTTATGTTACCTTGTTTCTATCCTTGTTTCTGATTTTCGTACTTACTTTTGTTTTTTACTATTCAAAATAAAATAAAATTAATTTTTTTTTAAAGGACAGTAATAACCTGGATTGTTGTGAAGGTCAAACAATAAATGCTGGTCAGGGTCTTTATAACTACAAAGGAGGATAAAAATGGTTAGTAAGAGTGTGATCTCGTGAAATGACCCAACCTAACTGTGTGGTGGGCGGTTACAACAATAACCCCAAAGGACCGGGGCCCTCTGTGTTCAAATCTCTGCCACTTCTCCTCCCGAGTGGTGACTTCTTTATCCCATCCTTGGACCTGGCCTTCCTTTGGGACTTGTTTCAATTAATAGCACATGGCAATGCAACATCATACAAATTCCAAGGCTTACACCTTAGGAGTTGTGTAGCCTTCGTTGTAATGCTCTGCCTAGGAACAAGGACGTATGAATCTGGTATGAAATTCCAAGCACGAGGGCCTCTGCACAAGTCATTCACAGCAGCATTCTTTGCAGTAAAACTTTGGGAGACAGCTAAATGCCATCAATATAGAACGAATGAGATGGTTATGTAGACCATGTTGATATTGTCTTCAAGATGAATGTAATTATTATGTATCATAAACATACACAGTTTACAAAAGAAGCTAAAGAAACATCATATGACGAAGGGACAAGAGGCCACTGAACAGCTAGCAGACAGGAGTGAGGCCATCCTGGACTCCCAGCCTGGCTGACCTCCAGCCAAGTGTGGCAGACAAACACGGGGACCCCCCCATCCATCCTGAGAGTCATGAAAAATAACATTTCATCACTGTCTTGGGCCCACTGTGTTTCAGGGTGAGCTGTGCTGACCCCGAAGTCTAACTGAATTGGAACCTTGGAGAGGCACAGCCAATCTGTGACTCATAGTTCGGTGCGATCTATTTTGTGACAGTAGGACCCTGCTATTGTGACACACTGCATCAAGCAGTAAGCAAGTAAGCGCTTCTGGTGCAAAGGTACGAAGTGCCATGAAGACCACCGCAAGGCCCTGGTGGTCACTCATTTCAAGCACCTGTAGTCAGACACATGCAGATGACAAGATATAAACTAAACAAAGTTAGACAAAGATGTACTACATTGAAAAGTATAGTCAGCCCTCTGGCTCAGGGCTCCTCGGCTGTGGAGTCAACTGACCACATATAGATAATAGAAAAATTGTATCTGAACATGTACAATCTTTTTCTTTTCACTATTCCAAAGCTATATAGTATAATAACCATTTGAATAGGCATAAGGAAACTAGGTTTGGTGGTACATCCCAGCACTTGGGAAGCTGAGGCAGGACAATCCGAATTTAAGGCAACATAGTGAGTTCAGGACCACCCGGAAGGCTACATAAAGAAATTGTTTCGGAAGATCAAAAGAGGGGCTGGGGTGATAGCTAAGCTGTCTATGGCAAGTGCAAAGATCCTGGGATTTGATTCCAGGTACCACATGCCATTCCAGCCTGGAACCTGGCGCACTGTGCTGGCCATGGAAATTGGGCATGGTGGCACATGCCTGTAATCCCAGGGGAGGATGACACAGGAAGATCGCTACAAGTCTGCGCTACCTGGTGAGACCCTGTACCAAATAAATAAACAGTTTTTTAAAAATTTAAAAGAAAAAAGATCAAAAGAAGGAAGGAAAGAAAAAAAATTGAATTATAAAAGAAGATTGTAGGTTATATACAAATACTACTCCATTTATATAAGGAGCATTCAGTTTCTTATGGGGGTGGCTGCCTGGGAACAAGTTCCTCCACAGATACTGAGGGATGACTGTAGATGCTATGCAGAAACAAGAGCATTTACAAGGCTCTTATTATGTAGCAGGGACTAGGGCTCAGTTCATTTAATTTTCACAATGCTCTGATTAGATGCAATGATTATTTCCAGCTAAGTAAGCCTAGGAAACTGTGGTTAGGCTGCCCCCAGGGTGGTACAGCCTGCATCCAGCAGCTAGTTAAATCTCATGTGCCACTCACAGCCTTGGCCTTGGCTCCGGTGAACGCTAGTGTGGACCAGAATTGCAAGTGTGCAAGGATGCGCTGAGAAGACCCGGAGCAGGTAAAGACCGCAGCTGGCCTTGGGGAACGGTAGCAGTTGGGACAGCACTGAGGCTGGAAGACAGAGGGGAAGGTGTGTGTGTTTGTGTGTGTGTGTGTGTGTTGGGGGGACTAGCGCAGATGCTCCAGAGCAGGATCCCGCATGCGCACCATTGCCCTTGTCATCCCAAGGAAGCCTCCACTGTCGAATTGAGGGCTGCTGCACCCGGGAGCCTGGGAGGAGGCTGGGAAATAGCAGAAAATGGCAGCATCATGGCTTGGACCATGGGTCAGAGCCAAAAAAAAAAAAAAAAAAAAGGAAAGAAAGTGCTCAAGGACCCCTGAGATTCTCCACATTCCTTGAGATGAAGGAACAGAAGAACCTAACAAGAGCTGTCATTGGTTGTCCCACGGAACCCTGAGTCCAGAGGCCAGGGCAGCAGAGGCCGGGCCTGGCGTCACAGCAGAAGGAAGAAGGCAGAGGGGAATCATACCCGGTTTGCCCGGCAGGGCCTGCAATTTAGCGTTGCTCACCACGTTCCTGTACATCACGGTGGTGCCCTGACCACCATCTTCTCAGACTGTCCTGTATCAGCTGCGGCAAACCCTGCCTAGGACTCTAGAGAAAATGATGTCCTCAGATTTGCTTTTGAAATGTTCACTGTCAGTCACGTCTGGAATGGAATGTGTCAGTACCTTACACAGCCAGGTCTTGTTTGCTGTATGTATTTTGAGTCGGTCCACGTTGCTTGATTTTATGTATGCCCATTGTACTATAGAGAGGGGTGGGTGGTTTTCCATCTGCAGATGTGGCCCTGTTCATGAAGATTCCAGAAGCATCTGGGAAAAGCAGGGGACACAAGTGAAACCATCTGGCTTCATTGTTCCCTCATCAAAGCCCTGGAGGGCCCATGTCCCGTCGAGCTGCAGGACAGGCTCCAAGTGTAGAAGCTTTTGAAATAGACCTTGAAGATGAGGCTGTCGGCAGATGAAGCCAGAAGGAGAAAGTGTACACCGTGACAGAGTTAAATGGAGTGGAAATGAGGGCCCACCGCAGGCAGGGGCTGAGGGAGGGAGAGAATGCGTCATTACGTGGGGACTAGTGTCTCAGTTACTTTTCTCTCATAGCTGGGACAAATACTTGACATCTAAAATGAAGGAAGGAAAAGTTTATTTAGCTCACAGTCAGTGGAGGTTTCAGTCCATACTCAGCTGGCTCCAAGGGAGAGGGGCACATGGCAGAAGACAGCTGTTCATGGCAGTGGAAAAACAAGAGCGCAGCGACAGGAGCAATGGCAGCAATGGCAACAGAGGACACACTTCTGTCCTTACTGCCTTCAGGCCATCTGACCCAGGCTGAGTGTAGCACTTACACGTGCAATCCCAGCTTGGATCATGAATGTGAATCACCAACTCTAGAACCACACCCCAGTGACTTGCACGAGGCTTTGGAGGGACACCTAGATACAAACCGTAACAGCTAGGACTTAGAAAGAGAATGACTGGGGAGGTGTTGGAAGAGAGAGCTTTGACCAGGGATAGCTTAGAGATGTGGAATTTCATTCTGAACAGAGGAATGGAAGTCTATTAGGTGAATGCTGCAATTCTACATTGCCCATTCTTTGTTCAGCCTTGTTTTAGGGAAAGAACACGTGGATAGAATCCTATTGTTATAAGAACAAACTTTAAAATGAACAAAAGAAGGCTTTAATAAAGAAGTCTCTTGAGATTCAAAAACTATAAAGCACATTCTAGCCATTATGGCTTTGTCACCCCCAAGCTTTCAGTCCTAGGTGGGGAGTTTCAAAGGTGGATAGATCTAGGGTGTATGGACTTGGACCACAACTTTGATGCTGAGATTAAGGGTATGGGTAATGAAAGCCCCACTCTGGGTGTGGGTGGCATCAGTAATAGGGCTCACAGACTTGGTGGAATATAAAGGGACAGAAAAAAAAAGCCTTGCTGCTTTCTGATGCTACCTTCTACCTGCCACACCATGAACTATTTTTTTTTCTGTGATGACCCTCTGCCACATAGCCCTGGTTTGGAGCCATCTGACTATGGACTGAATCCTCTAAAAACCGTGAGCTAAATAAATCTTTTCCCTTTAACTTTGAGTGTTGGATAGTCTGTCTCAGAAAGGAGAAAAATAACCAAGACATTTGGTAAATGTTTACAAATTATACATGCAATGTAAGATCAGGTAGAAAAATATGAAAAAATGGATGTATAAAAAAAGAAGGAAATAAGCAAAATATCATTTATAATTCTGCTAGCCAGAGATAATCACTTTAAGATGTATCTTCCAAACTTTCTGCCAAACATATATGCCAGCAATGGGCTCATATTCTTTTTTAACACATTTAAAAACTTAACAATTTTTTTATCCCAACCTCCTTCCATATCAATAAATACAGTAGTCTCAGCATCATTTGTAAAATGGGTGCTTATTCTTCCATGTTGAAAAACATCCTGAGCCCTTTCCAGCCCCACTACTATTTGAGGCACTTGAAGAATGTGTTCTTAGTACACACACAAAAGAAGGAACTTGAGAAATAAATCCCCTGTCATCAGTGTTGTCATGATGTTAATCACTACAGAGCTCTTTTCAATGGACTTTGATAAAGCACAGTGCTGTTTCCCAAAGGAGTCTCTAGGTGGTGCTGTAAGATGGGACAGCTCCTACAGAACTACGACGTGGGCTATTTTTGTTCAGACATGACCTCTATTGTTGTGTTGTGTGTGTTCTGAATTAATTCCAACTCCCTCAAGAACTGACAAGATACAGATATGGTGCGGTTTTGCAATCAATTTGCATTCTTGAAACATGGTAGAGATGAACAGATTTAGTATATCCTGAAAAACTTTATGAGTACACTGAGCAGGAGACAATGATTTTCCTACCAGACAAGCACATACCTCTGCCTCTGCAAAGTTACCTGCTGAGATCAGACTGACCCACAAGAGAAGGAAATGCTACCAAGGTGAACTAACTAGGTTTGTACAGTGTGTTTTCTGCTAGCATTATCCAGGTAGTATGAAGCAGTGCTCATAGATGAAAGCATTTTTAAAAATGATGACCTTAGGAGCAAATGCAAATTTGAATCTCACACAAAGAACCACAGAGGCCTCGCTGTCTCCCTCTAGTGGTCATCTCAGGTTTCACTGGGTCTCCAGATGGCTAACTGGGTCCTGACTAGGGAATTCTAGCGCCCTCTTGTGGAGGGCAGAAACCGGTGTCCACATTTCTGAGATGACACATTGGCTGCAAAGAAACCCCCAGTGAAGACAAACTCCACTGCTCTGAAAGACGGTCAAGCATTCAGTAATTACCTCTACCGGGGCATGTGGACAGTTTTTGTCCAGCAAAGAGTTCTTAAAAGCAGAATCGAGTCACTCAGGATAATTGAACAATATTCTTTTAAGTGCATTTTCTATTTATCCTGTGGTATTGGAAACATTGTCTCAGAATTAAGCAGTGCCATGCTTTGTGTCTAGAGGCCACCTCCCAGAAAGCTTCACATGCAGTCATAGGTGGGGCTTTTCGGAGGTGGCTGGACCTCGAGCGTGTGACGCTGGGATTAAGGGTTTGTAATCACTAAATTAGCCCACTGAGCGGGTTGGCAAAGACCTGGGTGTGAGTGCTGCCACCCAAAGGACGGGCAGCATAGATAGACTATAAAGGGCAGAAAGCAGCTGCTGTTGTCACTTGTAGCGTGCTGCCTTCTGCCTTCTGTCTGCGTGAACTGTCTCTCCTCTGCGGTGCCCCTCTGCCAGCCCACCCCGCCTTGGAGCCGGCCAGTTATGGACTGAAACCTTCTTCACACTGGGAGCCAAGTAAGCACTTCCTCCTTCAGCTTTGAGTGTCAGGTATTTCTGTCTTAGCAGTGAGAGTAAGTGCCTAAGACAGCCAGTTGAAGAAACACGGACACACTGCCTTATAGTTTTGGACCTTGCCTATGGATGAAGAGAGCTCCCCAGAGCTCACTTGGAAGCACCTCTACAGACTCAGCTTGATGTGGCTGCCACCATCTTGAGTTGCAATGTCATGCCTGCTCCCCAGCCATCCTAGCTGGCTTCCCCTGCATAGTTTCCAGAAGACTATAAATAGGCCAAGCCATTGGATGGTGTGTGGAGCTTTATACTTGGGCCCCATTGCAAGACTGTACCTAACTCTTGGATGTTACTCCAAGATAAACCAGGTAGGTACATTCCCGTTTGGATGAAGTCTCTCTCCTCCTAACCTGAAAATACATAAGCCTCTCTTATGACTCAAATTTTGGGCTCTACTTGGTCTGACTGCTCTCAATAAGCCCTCTGCACCTTTCACACCATACAATCCTAGATCTGTCTGCCTCTTTCTTAGTCTCATGGACCTGGGGCTGGGGCTGGAGCTAATACACTGGGGCTTAGTTGTTGCCAAACACCACCAAAATGTTAGTTGGTGCTAGAAGGCACTAAAGATCATGGGTTGGGCATACAGCTCAGTGGGAAAGGCTTGCCTCACACATAAAGAGCTTGGGCTTCAGCTTAGCACTGAAATAAAATAAAATAAAATAGTACACAAATGCATTGGGCTGGGATGTTGTTATAACTGATTCCAGTGCTATATCTATCACTTTTTTCAGTGAATTAGACAGGAGCGTGACTCACCTTCTCCAAACCTTTCAAAATTGAACATAATCATGGCTCCCACCTCATAGGATTACGGTGAGGACTAGGTGTGTGAGGCGGAGGGCCGCAATGCTAACTTTCGGTGCTCATAACTACTGATATGTGACTATAAAATTCTCTTACAGCCATCTTTGACCTCTTAAATGGGGCACCATGACCAGTGTCAAACCCATATATTCTCCTTTAAAAAGTGGCTCTAACCTCATCATTATGACCAATGAAGTGTGAGAAGCTGAAGAAATCTAAGTAGTGTTTTTCTATCTTTTTCCACTATGAAACTGAGGGCCTGGACATGGTTCACCTGTAGCCTGAGTTGCTTTTGAAGTCTTCATCTCTATCTTCGTTTTCCTTGTCTCTTTCAGGAGCTTATCTCTGTCCCTAACATCAGTCTTGACTCCAGCCTACATTCAAATCTGCTGGCCAATCAGAAGTAAGGTAACACAGCTCATTAGCATTCTGTTTTATGCAACATATTAAACAGGTTCCTGTCATGTGCATCTGCTCATCTCTTGTAGAACACATGATTTCCCTTCCCCACACCTGTATACCTATTAGCAGCCACAGATTCCATACCCATTGTGGAGGAAAGAGTATAATTGTTAAAGTAATTTACTGGGAAGTCAGTAGGTGGAAGGGGCTCCAGGATCTTGGATGCTTAAGGAAGTAAACTGAAACTAAACTCAGTTTCAATAGTAAAACAGAGTCTGGGAGATAGCTCAGTGGCTTATGTGCCTGCAGGGCAAGTATGAGGTTCCAAATTTGATCCCCGGTACTGAGACAAACAAACAAACTCAGTAAAACAAAACCTAAGCTTACATCCACATGGCTGACACTGACAAAGTATCTACAGAGTAAGGTACAGGATTACAAGATAAACCCTGAGGGAACTTCACTGACCTTATCAGAAACAAAAGCTACATCTTTTGGTATATAGGTCTTACTCTATCTCGGTCTTAACCATCCAGCAGAAAAGTATAAAAATGAGGTATATAACATGGGGCCATAATAGTAAGTTGAGCCATGAATGGCTATAGTCAACAACTTCTTCAGATAACTCACTATTATTGTGGAATGCTGGACTGTGTTGGATTGTGTTGCCAAGTTCAGGAACCTAAATTGGTTGAATGACAATGGAGTGCTCATCTTTGACAGGTCTAGACAAAAAAAGGGGGGGTATAAAAAGGAAGAACCATGATGTGTGTGCACAAACAGCACAGGATAAATATGCTGTGCTTCTGCATAATTCTATGAGAAGCAAGATTTGCACTAATAGTGGTTGGACAGGATATTATGTCGGCTTCTAGTACTATGGACAACCACTAAGAAAATAACAAGGTAGAAAGTATTAATTATTGAATCTATGATATAATTCAGGTATAAAAAGATAAGTAAACAGCTACACTCTCTTAATTCACTGATTAGAGACATCTGCTATAATAATGTCTGTATGTATGATACAATGTATGCACCTTGTACGATACCAAAACATTATGAAAAGTTTGCAATGTATTAATTCATTGAATCTGTCCTGTTAATTTGTCTTGAAACTGTCTCATTGCTATTTGTTCTTCAACAAAATTTTAGAAAAGCTCTCTCTAATGTGCTGGGGCTGGTGCTTCAGCACTGGTGTGCAACATTTTATGCCCTGAGAAGTCACTGTCTTGGGCTGGGAAGATAGCTCAGCAGCACAAGCACCTGCCTAACAAGCACACGGACCTGCAGTGGAGCTCCAGTACCACATGCCAAACCAGCCCTGGAACCGTGGGCACACTGTGTTGGCCCAGAAACCAAGCACTAGTGGCACAAGCCTGTAATCCCAGCACTGGGGAGGCTGAGACAGGAGGATCACTATGAGTTTGAATTGTGTAGTGAGACCCTATATCAAATAAATCAATAAATAAAATTTTTAATCTCAAAAATGTATTTATTTGATTAGTATATGCTATTCTCAACCAATTGGATAGGTAAGTAGATCGGCAAATGGTAGACAGATTATGGATGATAGGTAGACAAATGACAGAAGGTAGATGACAAATAAATACGCTTTAACATGACAATCAGCTCACAGGATTACGGAGGCCCTGAAGCTCCATTACCTACTGTATGTGAGCTTGAGACTTAGAAAAGCCTGGAGACTTGGGAAAGCCGCCATGACCCATTGCCCTACTGGAAAGGGTGGAGATTAACCATTAATTCACTTGGAGTAAAACTGGGTAGGGTGGAGGGATGGGTGGTGGTGTAAGTCTGGAAGCCCAGAGCTGCTAAGCTGGAGTTAGGATGTCTGAAGACAGGAGAAGACACTCAGCTCGGAAAAAAAAAAAAAAAAAGAGCAAACTCACCCTTACTGTATCATTTTGTTATAGTCGGGCCACTGCAGGCTGGAAGCTATTGAGTAGCTCTGCAATCTTCTGCTCTACATGGTAATCCCTGTAAGAACAGCTTCAAGGACAACCCAGAAATAATGCTCAGTCAGCTCTCTGGACATCTTTTAGCCTGACAAACTGACATAAGATTATCAGCAATATTGGAGTTGGGGCAAAAGATTGCCTCATGGTTGAGACAGCAGGACGTATTCTGTTGCCAAAGTCAGACCTTCTAAAGAAATGAAAAAAACAGCAGGAGGCAGGGGAGAGACAAGAGAGACAGAGACAGAGACAGAGGCAGAGACAGACAGAGGCAGAGAGACAGAGACAGACAGACAGACAGACAGAGGCAGAGACACAGAGAGACAGATACATAGTCAGAGACACAGAGGCAGAGACAAAGACAGAGGGAGAGAGAGGACAAAAGAGACAGAGAGTGAACAGAGAAAGACAGAGAGACAAAAACACAGACACCCAGTCAGAGACAGAGGCAGAGAGAGAGAGAGAGAGAGAGAGAGAGAGAGAGAGAGAGAGAGAGAGAGAAAATAGTCTATCAGTGGTAAGACCATGAAGCTAGGACAGAAATGGACAGGATGGGGGTATCCTGCACTCCATGCCAGCAATACATTGTAAATCAACAACTAGTAGAAAGTGGGGCTCTGGGAATCCATACACAGGGCAGCTTGAGAAGGTGAAGATGAGTACAAAATGAGGGAGAAAGAAGAGATAAGTGTGAGGAAAAGGTCATCTATAGGTATACAAAATAACCTACAAAACCTTTCTTATGACACTTCCTCTCTTGTATGATGTTGAAGAGAATGTGTGCATATGAAGTAAAACCTGCAAGCTTAGAATAAGATGGTGGCTTTGTCCTCATCACTCAGGAGCAGACAGTTACATCCAGACCCACTATCCCACTGGAGAGAGTAAAGACTAACCCCAGAATTGTCTGTATTCATGATGCTCATTGCAGCTGAAACTATGTAAGGTACTTAGGAGAAACTTTCCACATCTGCCTGTGGCAAAGGGCTTATGCTCAAATAATGGTGCTTTTCTTTCTTTAATTCCTTGCACAGGACCCCCAATATAGGTAGAGGTTTGGTAGAAATAAGTGACTCTAAGGGATGAAAGTATATGCGCTAGGCTTGTCTGTTCTCGAGGATGTGATGTGGCCTTCTAATCTCTCCCTCACAAGGACAGACAGAGTACCTGATGCAACCCAGAGCAGGGGTTTAGGTCAGCTCACATCCAGGTCCTCAGCCAGCTGGCAGGGGGTCACTGAAGAAGAAAAGCTGCTCACTATATGGCTGTCAGGAAGCAGAGAGCCCAGGAAGGAGACGGGGCGGGGCAACACAGCCCTGCAGCTCTTGCCCACAGTGACCTCTTTTCTGACCAGGCCCATCTCCATTGTGAGTCAGCTGTAACACTCCTGTAACCAACTGCCACACCTGTAATCCCAGGGGGGATACCTAGACAGAAACCTCAACAGGGTAGACGCTGTCAGAGGAATCATACTCCAAAATAAGATGCTGGAATTCCAAATACTGGAATTGTTATGAAATTCTTGTGTTTTAGGGCTTTAGAGACAAAAAAAGGAAGAAATAAGTAGCATACTCTACTTTCAACCATTTTTCCAATGGTTGGTTGTCCAGGACAGGTGAGTTCTGGAAGAATGAGGCGCCACACTGCAGAATGTCCCAGAAGGAGCCCAGAATGTTGCCCGTCCACCATATTTGAATCTGGAAGGTCTGTACACTTCCTACATCCTTTCCAATGTGGACAGGTGCCCAGTGAGATAAAGGATTAAGAGAAAGATTGATTGAATCCTTGTCATAACTTCCAAAGGAAGCAGTAACAGAAGCCCTGACCACAAACATGGGTCATCATTCATGGTTTGAAAGTGGGCAGCTAATCCAGACTAGTATTACTTTGACCTTTAACCACTGGTAGTAAAACGCTATTGCCAAGGGCATTTGTAGATCTTATAGTTCAGTCGTAAAGTGTGAACAAAGTGGAGCTGAAAATGAATCCAACCCATTACTAACTTGTTGGGCCCTGTGATGGGACCTGCTTTGCACTTGGAAGCAGTGGTGTGGAGGGAGGGTTGGGGATTATAATTTATGTGATGGTATCTTGGTCCTAAGCCTGTGAGAAGAACCATCTGTTTGGGAAATAGTGGCTGGCTTAGTCTGTTGAGGCTCATAACAAAATACCATGAACTGGGAAGTTTATAAACAACAGAAATGTGCTGCTGGAGGATGAGGTCAAGGTGCTGGCAGACCTGGCATGTGGCGAGGGCCACTTTCCAGCCCAGAGTCTTCTCGGGTGGAAGGGGAGGGCAGCTCTTGGCGCCAGCCCAAGTGTGACCCAGAAGCTCCTCCTCCTGCCATCTTCACCCTGAGAGTGGCAAGGTACGCATTTTGGGGACACACACATTTGGTCCACAGAGATGATAAATCAGTGAAACAGGCCCATTCTTTGTGTTGAAAGCTGGAGATCAAAGTGTTACTCATTTTCTATAAGGAAAACTGCATAGTGAGCAACACCAGCATGCACAGGAAAGCCAGCTGCATTTGACTTCATCCTCCCCACCTTTCCTGTTTTCTCCATGTGGGTGAAGCTACTGCCCCTGCTTTGGGGGAATGTTTATAATTTTACTGACCCCCCCAAACTATCTACCTACCTATCTATCATCTATCTATCCATCTATCTATCTATCATCTATCATTTATCTATCTATCTATCTATCTATCTATCTATCTATCTATCTATCTATCTATCTGTCTGTCTGTCATCTATCATCTATGTATCTGCAGGCTGAATTCTAACCACAGGCTAGTAGTGTGTAACTTCTCATGTGACCATATTTTCTCTTCAAAGAGGTCCTAGAGGAGAGATTCTCAGGCTTTCGTGTGCATATGAATCATCTGAGGAATACATTTAAAAATACACTGATCTCCCCCCAGACCAATTAAGTCAGAATCTCTGAAGGTAGGACTGGGCCATAAGAACCTTTCAAAAGCTTCCCTGAGGCATCCATTGAGTAGCCAGGAGAGATGATCTCAGCCTTCAAGCCGCCCTGAGGCTGCTCACTAAATTCACACAAGTAAAGGCCACACTGAGAAATGAACTAACTCAACAAGACCCAGTAGCCTTTGGATAAGGCTTTGTTTTAAGAAGATTCCAGAGGTATTATTATGGATCTTGAAGCTCCTTGAGATGCTTGTGAGCCTGCCCTATTTCTCTAGATCCACTAGGTACCAATTTTTGACTCAGCCTTAAGAACTCTAGGTACACATTGCTTTCCCTACATAGTGGTTGACAGATTGTGTCAACTTGAGAAGTTAAAAGCTTAACAAAATCAGCTCAGCAATTTCCAAGCCCTAGTGAGGCCCCACCCTAGTGTAACTAATCATTTCAGGATTTAAAAGGGAACTGAGGAAGGATGGAGGGTTCCATTTCCTCCGAGGAGCTCTGGTCTTCACAGTCAGTGCAGACTCATTGACTTCTGCCTGGGGTCCTTCAGCGTAGACTCATCAGTCTTCTGTTACAGACCCATCGGTCCCCTGATACAGATTTGCACTGCAGTGAGCTCTAGACTTTGGACTGAATCTTTTGTTCTCCTGTGTGCAGACGCCCTCTGCATGCTTCCTCGTCTGACTCTGACTGATCGTTGCAAGCCAGTCTTGCAATTTCTTATACGTTCATGCATCATGCATTGTGTCTCTTCCTTTAGTACAACTCTGACTGATACACCTTACAATCTTCCCCTTCACCCAATGTCTCTAGCTACTCTCCAATCCAAATGAGGTGAATGAGACTTTGAGTTTCTTCATGAGAAGAACCTAGCCTCCTAGGATTGCAAAGGTTTTAAATGAGTGGGGCTGAATAGGGCCAACAGAACAGTGCTAGAAAGAAGGACATATAAGGAAAGAGCAGAAGGACAAGAAACTTGGCTGAGCAGCAGCTAAGGGCCTGGCCCAACCACAGTTTTAACTCAGACTATAAAAGTCTCAGCTTGAACACATCCAAACATGGCCACAATGCACTGAGTATTAGTCCAAGTATTACTAACACTTAATCAAAATAAAATTTGTTGCCATTTTAAGGCTAAACATGAGTTACTTCTTAAAATGTAACATACCCTGAGTGCTTTTTGGTGGATTGCGCAGAACTAACCTAGAAAGAATCTGTAATAGGAAAGGTCCTATGAGTGTCTTGAAATTGAATGTAAGACAGAAAGAAGTGGCATCCCAGGGCCTGATTTTTAGATATGAGGAAGCTAGGCTCCTTGGAGGTGAAGTGGCTTGTTTGTGGTCATGCAACTAGCTCTTGTCAAAGATGGAGATGGCATAAAGATTTATAGCTGATACTCCTCTGTTGATGTATGAAAGATTGAAAGCTCCTCTTCCTTGCCAAGGTCATCATTAAAAATCAAGATAATGGGTCGAGGAGATAGCTCAGTAACATAAGCACCTGCCTTGCAAGTGCAAGGTCCTGAGTTTGATCCTTGGTACTGTCAAAAAGACAGAATTCAAGATAATATATGGATATAACTCGGTGGTAGAACTAGTATTCAGAAAGCCTTGAGTGCCTCTCCTAGAACAAAAGACAAAAGGGAAGGAAGGAAGAAAGAAAAGGTGGAAGGAAGGGAAGGAGGGAAATTAGTTACTTAAAGGTATTTTAATTCCTTCTTCATGTTTCTGGAAGCTTATTCCCACCATCCGCCAAGGAGCGTGACTTCCCCTGGCAGCATCTGTCTGTATTGCTCTCATCAGCCTGGACAACACACTGACTCTCAGGATGGGCTTGGTTTGCTTTGCCTGTTTTTCCTTCTTTCCTATAGCATCCTCCCAGATCATGTGGCCCTGAAAGACCCCAGACCTTAGACAGGATCTCAGCCTCCAGAGAAGATGCTCTGTTTCCTACTCCTCCCCCTTGTCGCCTCTGGCCGGCCCATCCTAGCAGCCCACCTCCTTCAGAGCTCCATAATCTCTTTGACTTCTGCCTTGGGTCCTTCAGCGTAGACTCATCAGTCTTCTGTTACAGACCCATCGGTCCCCTGATACAGATTTGCACTGCAGTGAGCTCTAGACTTTGGACTGAATCTTTCATTCTCCTTCTTTGGGTCAGTGCCTCGCTTCTCTCAGAATTGTGTTTTTCTCTTGATAATTTTCCTCATTACAAAATTAAATAATCCCATCTTTTCCTGAACCAGCTTTATACTTCCTGGGGAGAAAAACTTGTCTTATCACTCTATACTTTCCAGGACCTGGCATTGTTCACGTTATGTGGTCAATAAGTCAAAAAATGAATGAATGAATGAATGAATGAATGAATGAATGAATGAATGAATGGTAGAAGTAAGGACAAAAATGAAAAAAGCTATTTCATTGTTTTTGTTTATCGGTTGGCTTTTGGCACAGAGAACAAGACATTTTGTCAACTGTGTCTGTAAAAGCATGATTAGAAAAGACAATTTTCAAAGATCAAGGTTTCTTCCTACTGCTTATGCCAAAAAACGATCTCAAAGAACCTATGATTAGCACTGATTCTGTAAATGTGTATACTTGATGTCTCTTAGTGGCTTAATTCAGACAGGCTCTAGATTGCTGGAAATAAAACTAACATAGAATCTATCCTACTAAAATAGTTGAAAAAAGTCCAAAATGCCCTCCCCACAAAACCTTTTCCTCCTGGTGGACTATAAAGCCCTGAGGCTGTTGGCGTCAGCTATTACTCTTTAAATTTCTAAAATCAATAATAGCTGAACAATCTGATATCGTATACCTATAGCCATTATAACATTACACACTAGATATTTCTTGACTAAGGGCATCAAACACAGACAGGGCAACCCAGTGTGAGATTATCTGATTAAGCAACTCCACCACATGGCAGAGGGTGGAGCTGAAGGGAAAAGGCCACTAGGCTTGGTCAGTGTGTCTTTCCTCCACTAGGGATGACCTTTCTTGATGGCATCCTCTTTTGGCAGATGTGGAATCTGTATAACTTCTGTCAGTCCTGTGAAAAAGATTTTTACCTTTTATTAGTTATTATTAATGGAATTCATTTTGGAAAATTTGTGCATGTGCATAACATTTTTAAAATAACTGATACCACCCCATTAGACTCTGGTCTTCTTAAAACCACCTCAGAGCATTTGCACAGTTGTCGGCACCAAGGGGCTCCCAGCCAGGGGACAGCCCCAGGCACATCCCTCAAGGAGAACCCCAACATCAACATTTGCAACCCGCTGAAAAACAAGTCCATTTTATAAAGGTGCATTCAGAGTAAACATTTCACCATTTTCCTAAGACTGCTTATAACTGTTCAATATTTCTAATATCAAATTGACTATTTCTGACATCTCAGAATAGTCTTAGGAAAACTTTTTCCTTTCCAATTTGGCTAACAGAAAATTAATCCTTAATTCAGTTAGTTGTTTCTTCTGTATTAATTTTTATAGAGAATGCAGTTTCTCTCTCTGTCTCTGTCTCTGTCTATCTGTCTCTCTCTCTCTCAATATATATTGAATGTAAGACAGAAAGAAGTGGCATCCCAGTGCCTGACTTTTAGATATGAGGAAGCTATATATTGAGAGAGAGAGAGAGAGAGAGAGAGAGAGACAGAGACAGAGAGAGACATTGAGATTTAGCTCATGATGCTGGCTGGTAGAAATTCTAATCAGCATTGTTGTATCTGACAAGGCCCCCTGACTGCGTAACAAAATAGTGGACAGCATCACAAGGCCTGAAGAATCAGGATCCAGGAGGAACCAGGTTCCCTCTTTTGTAGTCTCACTCCAATTTGAACTAATCTCTGCTGAGATGTTGCCCCCATGATCTAATTGCCTTCCAGAACATCCCACCTTTTAAAGATGACCTCTCAGTATTGTTACCATGGAGACCAAGCTTCAAGCTCAGGAATCTTCCCGGCATGCACCATATCTAGGCCACTGCACGTGGCAACTGTAGAAGTACTTATTTGCTAACAGACATTTTATTTTTTATTTTTTAATGTATTTTGTGCAGGCTGGACTTGTAGTGATCCTCCTGTTTTCAGCCTCCCCAGTGCTGGGATTATAGGTTGAGCCTCTACACTTGGCCTCAGTTGCAGGCTCAGCATGCCCAGGGGTGGGGCTGGCTCAGCATGTGGCACCAGGGATTAACCCAATCCCTGAACTTGCATAAACTAGCCTTTAGTCTGCGGAGCTATCTCGCTGACACTCTGCTAACAAATTTTAAGCAATCAAAATTATTTTATCAAAGAAAAAATTATTTTATCTAAATCCCAAGTAGTTCAGTGACAGATTTTTACACTTTTAACATTGAGAAATTCACCTCTCCTGAACTTTTTATAAAACGGAGAGAAAACCAACATCTTACATAGTTGTAAAGATTATATAAGATGATCCACAGAAACACGTTTACTTAGCATCATTTCTACTACATTGTGCTTTAAGACAGTTTCCTTATCAATTTCTATTTCTGTGGTTTTTCTTAAATTTAGACTTGAACTTTGGACATAATATGAAAAGGTATCAGAAAAGTTGAGTGGTTAGGGTATTTCTCTAGTCCATCTATACTAACCACCTATTTTTATAGATGAGGACCCAACGTCACAAGCTAGTAGCTAAACCCAAACTCTAATTTTAGGTTTATGTACCCCAAGTTTAAGACCCTGGACACTGTGCTGCCATAAAGACATCTTGTCAAATTCTCATTCACGATTTATCAGAAATGTGACATGATGTGAAGTGTTGTTTGTATGCTAGATTATGTGCCCACACTCAGGGGAGGGGAGAGTACAACTGTGAAGCCTCGGAGGAGAGAACAGTGTGAAAAAGAAGCTGGAAGACTTATAAATATAAGCAATGGCTCGCCCTTGTGGAAGAAAGCGCATGGTGTCAACATTCTAAAGATATTATTAAGCAAGTCAGCTTTCAAAAGACTGAAGTGCTTGTAGGGGCAGGGAAATTCCAGACTCGAGGAGGACTTGGCTTGGGCTGTTTTGCTCCCTCATCTCCGTGGTCTGAGGTGTTGGGAGCTGGAGCATTTGGATTTTTAGAATAACCGGAAGTGCTTTCAAAAGACTGAAGCTTCTAGGGCTTGGGAAATGAATGTTAAGTTTCACCTGCTCTTCTCCCCACCCGAATTTGCAGGTCATTCTCATTTCAAAAACTGCCAAGCTACTGTCCCCATAACTGCCTTTTATTCTTCTTTTCTAGAAAGTGACTTGTTAGAATACAAAATTAACACACAAAAATCAGTAGCACTCTTGAACATTAATAAGCCCACTGAAAAAGAAATCGGGGAAAAAAAGCTGTTCAAAAATACATACCTAGAAATCAACCTAACACTGAAGATAAAAAAATTTCTATAGTGAAAAATTGCAAAACTCTGAATAAAAACATTGAAGAGGACATTTGAAATTAGAATGACAGCATTTGTATTGGAATTGAAAGAACTAATACTATGAAAATGGCAGTACCACCAAAAGCGTTAGAATTAATGAATCCCCATGAAAATACCAACATCTTTTTCAGAACTGGAAAAAAATTCTAAGATTCATATGAAATCAGGAAAGGCCCAAAATACCCAAAGCAATCATAAGCCAAAGGAGCAAAGCTGGATCCATCACAATAAGAAATTCATAATTGCACTACAAAGCTATAGTAACATTCTGTATAGGACAAGGAAAAAATTAAGTTTTACTGAAAGGAAGAGTTAATCTTTAATTGCTTAATCAATCTTGTATGCCTATATCTGATAATCTGAGTGACAGGTTTGATAACAAACATAAAATAAAAACCATTGTTATCTATTCTTATTTTGACATTCTGCATCATTTTTATTGTTCTATGTTGCTTTGTTTTTGTCCTTCTTGTTTGTTTTTGTTTTTTCTTCATTAAAATACAATTTTTAAACAGCTATAGTAAGAAAAAATATATGATACTGGCAGAATAACAGACATATAGACCAACAAAAGAGAACTGAAACAACCACATATATCTGACTTTTTACACAGGGGCCAAAGTACATGTAGGAGAAAAGATAATCTCTTTATTAAATTGTTCTGGAGACACTGAATATTTACTTGCAGAAAACTGAAACTAGATCTTCATTGTGTCTTGTACTAAAATCAAATAAAAGTGGGACAAAAACCTATACATATAAACAGAAACTTTGAAACTGTTGGAAGAAGCCATAGGCTTTCTGAATAGAACTCCAATAGCACAAGAAATAATATCAAGAATCAAGTAGAAATATACCAAGTCAAGGAATTTATATACAGTACAGGAAATAATCAGTGTAATGAAGATGACATGTATAAAAGATGTCATCTTCCCACTTACATAAGATTTATGTCTCTGTTTCCTCTTTTCTCTCTCTTATTTTGCTCTTTATTTATACTTTGGGAAGAGATGGAGGAAATGGGAGGTAAAAAGTGTTAAGATATGTTATGCACACGCACCTACTCTCCATGATGAAGATAACCATCATATACCTCAAACTTGTACTAATTAAAATAAATTAAAAAGAACACCCTAGCAGTATAATAATAATTTTTTAAAACCTACAGCATGGGAGATAAACATCGCTAGCTACTCTTCTGGTAGAGAACTAATGTCTAGTGTGTATGAAGAACTGAAAAAGATTAACTCTCCCCAAATAAGTGACTCAATTAAACAACCAGGCAAGTCAACTGAATGGATGCTTCTCAGTATATGAGAAAATGCCGCTAGAAAAATGCCCAGGGAACGGCTGTCATCAAGAAAATGCAGAACAGCAAACTGCGACATAGCTGCAAGGGTGGGGGAGGTGGACTTCACTGACCATGGGGAGGTAGACTGGTCCATCCACAGCAAAGCTGATATGGAGTTTCTTTGAAAACTAGAAACAGAAATACTATTTGACCTAGCTATACCTCTTTTGGGGTATTTTCCAAGCAATAAAGACATCGTACTACAGAGATCCATGTACATTCATGTGTGGAGGGGCAGGATTCAGTCGCTAAGCTCTGGAAGCAACTAGCTGCTCTCCAGCGAGTGAATGGATAAAGCAAACATGGGCCCTGTAAATGGGGGGCACTAGTTAGCCATAAACGAGAATGAAACTATTCCAGCTGCAGGATTGTGGATGGAAGTCAAGATCGCCATGTAAAGTGAAAGAAGGTAGACACGGAAAGTTAAACAGGAATGTTTTCTCTTATGAGAAACTTGACACATATAATAAATGAACAAAATAAAAGAGAGAGGATAGAAACCTGGAAGGTAGACTCTTGGAAGGGGGGAAGGAAAGCAAGAGGAAGAAAGGAAGGGGAAAGAGAGGAAAAGGGCTGAAAACGGTCAATTACTTGCATGTATCTAATCCCCAACCTCACTATTCTATGCTGTGGTACAAACATACTCTTGAAAACAAGTGCTTGTTGCTGTGTGCAGTAGTGTCCCACTGTAATCCCACCACAGGGGAGTCTGAGGCAGGAGAATTGCAGGGACTTTGAGGCCAATCTGAGCTAGTAGGAAGCTCAAGGCCAGCCTTGCAAGACCCCGTCTCAGCAATAGCAACAACAAAAAACAAACAAACAAACACCAAGGACTTAATCACTGTCTTGTGTAAGTGAAGTTTCTGATTCGTTTTTAGCTAAACCATCCTTTTTCTACTGCAACTTTTAAAAATGTTCAGAAATGGCATATAAGGCCAGCAATTTATTTGGTAAAAATGAAACGTGAAAAATGTCAATGTTCTCTTTTTTTAAAAAAAAAATTAAAACTTGCTTTGTGTCTGAAATAAGCAGAAAATTATTAAGACTTTCAAAATCTGTTAGTGGTCATTTCACTTGTGTTAACTGAGAAGAAATCTCCCTGAAAGGACGACCTCACGGAGCACGACGCCATGACAGCCAGGAGATAGCTGCCCGCATTCCTTCTTTAGAAGTTTATCACCACTCCATACACACAGCCCTAATCAGGATGCTTTATGATAGACTGAGACAAGTCTACAGAGACAAGTAATTATTGTGGAACTCAGTCTCCACACACACTCACATGTATACACACACACACACACACCGAGAGAGAGAAATTTCAGTGCTCACTGAAGCGTGGTTCCTGGGAACCAGCACTGACTTGTTAGTCATTAGCAGTGCAGATTCCTGGTCCTGTGGACCACTGAATCTGAAAGTTAGGAGTGGCGGATCCATCCTCTGGGTCATTCTGATGCTTGTGCATGTTTGAGAACCACTGTCTTATGGAAGACCCCTCAGGGGAAAATATTTCCAAGCACAAGATATTTTTCTCATAAAAGGAAAGAAGCTGTAACAAGTCGGGAAGTGTAGCTTAATTCTTCTAGGCTTGCCTATCACATAAAAGAAGGGCTAATTTAGGCTAATGTAAATTGTCGGACTTCTGACTCTAATTCAAATATTCTAATTTGAATATTCAAATGAGACTTTTGCCTAGAATGAAATTATTGCCTAGAATGAATTGATTTCTGTGAACCCAGTCTCTCTGAAGCTGTTCAAAGCTCACTGCTCCTACTAATGCCAAAAATCTTACAGAAATATAAATATAATCACTGTAGAGAAGCTGGATGATTACATAAATTACTATATTCACCAAAGTAGCTTATGCCACTCTTCAGAGGACGAAAAGTTGTTCTGAATGTATCCTTTCTAGAAAGCAGTTTAACAAGGTTTTCAATCACTGAGGTAGCTGATGAAATGATCAATCACATAAAATTCCATTAGTATCTATAATTACAAAACCACCCTCTCCCTTTAACTAAATCACTCAGGGTTTTACAACCTGCAAAATGAAGACTTCCATTTGTGTGTGTGTGTGTGTGTGTGTGTGTGTGTGTGTGTATGTTTTGTGGGGACAGAACTCAATGGCACTCTACCACAGAGCTACCACCCCAGCCCTTTACTAATTTTCATTTTGAGACAGGGACACTAGACTGTCTGGGCTGGCCTGGAATTTTTAGTTCTTGTGCCTCAACTTCCTGAGTAGCAAGGACTGGAGCCCTGATGCCCAGCCTGAACAGATGGGAGTTTCGGGAGTAGATTCTTGATTACTGATTACAGCATGGGCTTTGGATAAACAGTCCTAGATGTGATTCCCAATGCTGTTGCTCGCCAGCTCTGGAAAATGGGAGTCACTTCACTAGGCCCATTGCTTCATGCTCCAGAAGGTTCCATTTACAATGTGAACAAAGGAAATGATATGCTCTCTAGTTACACAGACTTGTATCAGTTACTTCTCTCCTTGTGAGACAAGATACTCCACAAGCAACACTAAGGAAGGGAAGGTCTACTTAGCTCACAATTCATAGAGATTTCAGTCCATAAACAGCTGGTCCCTGTTAAGCAGGGAGCTTAACAGCCTCTTTGTATTCCTTTTATTTTATGCAGAATACTTAGGTGAGTAGCACTCACACTCTCAGTCCTAGCACCCTTGAATCAATTTCAGCGTCACACAATCTAAATCCAGCCACCTCTGAAAAATCCCCCCTACGAGTGCATGAAGCTTCAGAGGGGCATCTAAACACAAGCTGTAACAGCTATGGCCCTGATTTTCTTTCCTGAAAGAAAATCCTTTTTGACATCTGTCGAAAGGGGAGAACAATACTTGAAATGATTATGGAAATTAAATGACAATGTTTAGAATGATTTTGATCCATAGCAAAAGCTCAAGAATTGGCAGCAGTACTAGGGAAGATGATCCGGTCACTTTGAGAAATGTGACATCTCCTAATGGGAAATGGTGTCCACAGTCCCTTCTGGTTTCAGTGCTGTGACACTCTGGCTGCTCCATTTAAGAAATGACTGGAAAGGCCAGCCAAATAGCTTAGTGGACTAAAGCACCTGCTTAGGCAGATGCAGGGGCATGGGTACGATCCCTGGCATGCTGTGCAATGCCAGCCTTGCCCATGGACATGCTGAGACCATGATTGAGACTGGGTGTGGTGATATGCACCTGTAATCCCAGTGTTTGGGAGGCTGAAAATAGGAGGATCATTACAAGTCCGATCTGCATAGTGAAACCCTGGAGACCCTGTACTAAATACTAGAAAGAAAGAAAGAAAGAGAGAGAGAGAGAGAGAGAGAGAGAGAGAGAGAGAGAGAGAGAGAGAGAGAGAAATGACTGGACTCTTTTGCTACACAGCTCAGACTCACAGTGATCCTTCTGTTTCAGCCTCCCCCTTCAGTGCTGAGACTACAGGTATGTGCCACCACACCCAGTTTCGGTGGCTGGCTTGGTGGGCCAGAATGGGGCCTGTGCAGCTGGTGCCAGGGAATGAACTCAGGTCCCTGTGCTTTCCAGATAGGTACTTAGACCACTCAGCTATCTCTGTGGCCGCTCTGTCCTTTATTACCATTGTTACAATTATAGCTATTGTGATCATTTCTTCCTAAAAGGCCTTAATGAAAATTTATGATTAGCACTTAAATGATTTTAATTATTTAGCTTCTGTCAAGAGATAAGTTCACATTTTTCCACCACAAAAATAAGAATTTTGTTCTCTTTGAAGTCACATGAAGGATGATAATTTGGGGTTATTGGAACCCAGAAAATTGTTGATAGGTCGGTACATGCTTCCTTATAGTCCCAAGCACTAGGAACTTCTGGGAGATATTTATCTGATTACCCAATTGGGAAGTGGACAGTTGTTAGACAATCAACCCAGCTGGCCAGATGAGAATAAGATCAGAGAATCAAGAAGTTAGTACAGAAATGAAGCTCAGGCATGGAGAGCTCTTGGTGGGCAAGTGTGTGCAAGTGGGCTATTCTGCTGGGACCCCAAAGACCCTGACAAAGCAGGGGCCTGGGCAGTCAGGAACTTTCCAGTCTGTAGCACCTCTGAGTGTCTCTCAGGGGTGAGGAAATCACTTAGCCTGAGGTCCTCCGTATCCTCCTCTATAAAACAGGGGGCTGGATTATACATCAAGGCTCCTCCAACAGCTTTTAAATCACTGAGTCCTTTGTTAGAATCAGTTTTATGAGGATCTTCAGATGAAAAGCAAAGCAGAGAGCTGAGCAAGTTGGTTGGCGAGTCCCGAGGCCGCTGGACTCACTTCTTACCTCTGGCAGCTGCAGAGGGAAATCAGAGGAAGCCTGGGGTTCCACAGCTCAGACTGCAGGATGCTGGGTGCAGCCCTCCAGTTCAGACGCCTCACTCTCCAGCTTTGATCTGCTTCCTCAAAGGGGTGGCCATACTTGACATTAAGTTCCATAAAGTTTTATTCCTCCAAATCCTTTCCTGGGCCCTTTTATCTTCTAGCAGCACTGCACAGAAGCTGTTATTAAGCTAACTCTGCTCGTGGGCAAATTTTTAGTCTATTGGCCCAAAGCTTTTGAGGAGGACAAGGTCAGGGCCAGCTTTAAAGCAGCAGGTCTTGCCTGTGGTGCGGTGGAATAAGAGACTACCTTTAACAGTGCTGTATGTAACTCCCAGTCATTTTATTTGAGTCATAGTTTTGTGAGGTTGTTGAATACTAACTTTCTACATGAATGTTTCTAGGGCCAGCAGCCATGTATGCTGAACAGTCATCAAAGAGTCTCCAGAATTATATTTATTAGCTTCAGAGAAATAAAGAAAGGAATGCTGGGGATAAAGAAAGCTAAGCTGATGATTAGCTGAAAAACTTCAGTCCTTGTGAATTTAAGGTACTTTCCTCTGAGAAATTACACATCATTATTTTCTTTCTACCTTTAGTCAAACAGATGGAAAAATAGGAACAAGAATTCTAGAGAGTTTCCATGGCAATTGCTGGAGAGGTTTGACCTACTTACAGTGATAGGCAGCACCGTATCTAGGTCAAAGGGGGAAATTGTAGGGATTTACTGTAACTCAGCAACACCTAGTGATGCTCCACTCTTCAGATGGCACGTGTTGGTTCTCATTTTCTAAACTGCAATCTCCTAGTTACGGGTGGTTGGAGAAAAGATGTCAAAGACAACAAAGCCTCATCTTTCTCCATAAGTTTTGAATAAAATGTGCATGATAAAACTAGACCTACGAATGTGTTGCTAATATACAGCTTTCCTCAAACGGTAGCTGTCCAATCAAATGGAGGCAAGACAATGACCCTTATGGGCCAGGATAATTATTAGCTTCTTTATCTGTATACCATGTAAGTGGTATCACAGTCCTGCAGCTAAAATCCTGGGTTCAGAGTCAGACCACCTAGGTTCGAATCCCAGCTTTGCCACTTACAGCATTGTGGCCTTGAAAAATTATTTGATTTTGCTGTTGCTCCATTTTCTTTATGAGAATGGGAATAACCAAGGCGTTCAGCTCATAGGACTTTGAAGAGGATGACATGAGTTGCTCCGTGGAAAGGATTTCAAACAGGATAGATATTCAAAACATGTTAAGTACTAGCAAAAAGTGTAAGCTCTCAGTGTCCCTTTGTTCACTAATTTTCAAAAGGTAAAACTCATCTAACCTTGAGGTAGAAAAAGAAGAGACTAGGATGCTACTATTTTCTAGCTCCATAACTCTGAGACTGTTTGCCCATCTGTAAAACAGGGAGTACTGTACTTACCTGTTATTGTTGCCATTGTTGCCATAAAGATGAGATACACCCCGCATTCAAAGTCTGGTTTGGATGTTGAGCCTCAGGAAGCCACAGAAATCCTGAGAGTGTGAAAGGGTTTATAATTCACGTAGTGGGAAATGACGTGGGGGGTTAAGGTGGTTTCCCAAGCAGGTCCAAGAGTAGTTTAAGGATGTGGACAAAGGAACCTGGCTTCAGAGTTTAATGGTGGTGGGGAAAGAGTGTGGGGGAGATGAAATCCCCCCTTTTTAGCTGGGGTTTAAACTTTCTGCCACACCTAAAGGAAAAAATATCAGTTCTTTCCTCACTTTGTCCAGACTCAGAAAGGTAAAACCCTGAAAACTGGCAGGGGCAAAGCATCAAAAATGGAGTCAGATTACTTATTGTGCCACTTTAGGTGGGTGCTAGGAGGAACAGATGTGATTTCATATGTACATGCTGTAACTCAGCCCCTGGCAGGCAGAGGCACTTAGTAAACATTAATACCATTTAAAATAAGCTTTTCTTCTTAAAAAAAATCCTTTAAAAATTCTTAAGAATTTAGGAAACAACACCTGCATTTTTCCTTTTCTACTTGTTTACATCCTATTTAAAAAAAAAAAAAAACTCAGTATAATCTGCACATGTGAAGAAATAATTACCAGCAGTCCTCCAGCAATCCACTCTAAAGTGATTGTCCTCTGGAGCACTCTTTCCCATAGAAACAATGTTATAAATAGAATTAGTTCCCAGAGGAAACTTCACGTTCCTCCTAAACTGTACAATAGCTAAAATAGTCCTCGATGGAGCGGGGGATTCTGAATTCTACACCACAGCCTGGGCTTCCCAGCACCCCAAGCTCCTGGTCAAGTAGTCAGTGGTCAGCCTGGACCCTGGGAACTTGGAAGGGGGAGCCAATGGCGTGTGAGCTGAATCCAGCACGGCATGGCTGGAGGGTACTTACCTGTAGGGAGCAGCTGAAGCTAGAGATTGGTCACATGTGTGGTGGGAAGACAAGGCCAAGGTAACAGAAGGAGTCAGACTCTCTCAGTCTTGGGAAAAGCATCTTGCCTGTACAATGTCAATCGTTATTCGCTAGACAACCTTGTGTCTCATGATATTAACTTTGCAAAGGTATAAATAAATATCCTCACAGTGCTTGTTCAGTTCTTCTCCTCCCATCGGGGAGAGAGGCGCTCCACCTGACCTCAATCTTGTGACTCTTGTCTGTATTTACCGCATCACACTGCTGTTTTTCCCACCATCACAGAGAGCCCCAAGGAATCTCAACACCTGCTTGCAATGATGACTGTAATTCCTGACCATCCCTAAGTCCGACCCGTATGAATTATTTTTTTAATTTTTAAAACATCTTTTATTCGGTTATGTATTTGGTACAGGGTCTCACTAGGCAACCCAGACGTATAGTGATCCTCCTGTCTCAGCCTCCCCAGCACTGGGATTATAGATGTGTGCCACCGTGCCTGGTTTTGGTGGCCAGCATGCCGTTTCAGGGTGGGAATGGAAGGGAACTGCGTTTCCTTTGCAGTCACCCTTAATGAAGATACGGGAAATTCTGGAAAAAGCCTTTACCCTGCCTGGGGTAAAAGAAACAAGAATGCTTCCAAGAGAGCCAGGCGTGGTGGCGCAGGTCTGTAACCCCAGCACTTGGGAGGCTGAGGCAGGAGGATTGTTATGAGTTCAAGACCAGCCTGACCTACAAAGTGAGCTTAAGGCCAGCCTGAACTGCATAGTGAGACCCTGTCTCAAAAAGACAAAAAAAAAGAAAGAAAAAAAAAAAAGAATGCTTCCAAGGCCTTTCCATTTGCTTTAGTCAAATTGCTTGGTGTGCTACAATATGCGGTATATGGCAGTATCATTCTGTGGACCCCAACACTGCACAGGGATGTGGAGCAGCCTTAAGTCTAATAATCCAAGGGGGGCTAGGAAGATAGCTCAGCAGTCCAGGCACCTGCCTGGCAAGCACAAGGACCCAGGTTTAATCCCTGGTACCACATTCCTTGTCTGCTCTCAGAAAGAGCAGAACACAAGCACACCTAGATAGGTTGTCCTGACAAAACAAGGTCTGTCCCTTGAGCTCACTCACATTCCAAAGAGACTGTGTCTTAAAACCTCTAAATCATCTGCATTCCCCATTCTCCCCATCCTTTATAGAAAAAGGAGTCTAAGTCACGTTAAGTGAACAATTACACTCCTGTGACCCCATCCCCACCCCTGCCCGGCTGCAGGTTTCTCCTTTCACAAACTAATGTGTTTGCGTACTGTGTTAGTTACTCTTCTCTTGTTGCTGGGACAAATATCCGACACTCAACATGGGGGAAGAGCATTGGTGGTATAGTGGTGAGCATAGCTGCCTTCCAAAATGAGGGAAGAAAAGGTTTCTTTAGCTCATAGTTACTGGAGGTTTCAAGACACTGGAGGAGAGGCTGGGGCGCTGCCGTGTCCAGGATGACCCTCTCCATGTCTCCGAAAGCGCAGGCTAGCCAGGTTAATGGTGGGCGCCCCTCTGGTCCCGCCCCCTCAAGCCACTCTTGCTCCTCCCGCTGAGTCCCCCCCATAACTTACATGAGGCTTTGAGGGGACAACTAGACACAAACCATAACACATACCTCTTCTCCTCCTCACCTTTTATTTGGGTATTCAAGAAAATCTGGAGAAGGCACAGGGGGTGCTGCCTTGAGGAGAGGATGTCCTCCTCCTCAGCCATCCTAAGAAAAGATCCATTCAAAGGAGGAAATAAGCACTCCAGGGGTGCCTTGGCTTTAGCCACACTGAGAGGGAGCCACGCTTTTTTCTTTCTGGAGCCACATTCTCAAGTGTGAGAGGCAGGAGTGTGTACTTGGGAGGAGCTGTGGGCCCTTGGAAGAGGCTGAGTTCCATGCCCAACCCCATATGGGTGTTGACACACCTGAAGGACTCACTCTGTGTGTTGTCTCTCTGGTCTGTCCTCATGTACTGGCAGGGCAAGTTCTTCTATTCCCACCCGGAAACGGTATTCTCTGTCTCAGAAAGAGCAGAATCGGGGATTTTGGAGATGAGAGTAAGAAACACCTGTAGCAATGTAAGTGAAGCATGGAAGATGAGGCATTTAGAAGGAAGAGTAGCAAGCAGTCTGAGACCAGTGGAAGAGGCAAAGGACACCCAGTGCAGATTCATCAAAGCAGACTGATATCAGAACAATGTCCTCAGAGAGCAATTTATGTGTAACCAACTGTCCTAAACACCTTATCTTCATGATCATATTCAAACCTTCTAGTCATATCACACTGCACTATTATGATCCTGTTTTATAGATCAATGACATTGTATTTTATAGAGGCATTTTCTAGACAATTCATAGAACAGTTCATTCTGAATGTTCCTTGACAATATGCCATGAAGATTTCAGATAGATGCTGGCTGTTCCTCATTTTGAAACCACATTCTTCGCTTTTCACTTGTATAAACAAAACCCTCCCTCATACCACTGCATTAAACACATACATTCAATCTTTCACTAGCCAAGGAGAAAAAGATGAGGTGATTTGCCTACCTGCTAGCTACCACGTGAAGATGCAACGCCCTAGGTTTTGCATACTCTACTGTGACAGTCTGAAGAAGGTCAGCCCATGGAAGTGTGAGAGTTGGGATAGACCTAGAACTGTCCTTATTATCCACTTGTGAGGTCTGCATAACATAACAACGACTGTGCCTGGATGTGTTCTGCAATTATTGATTGCATTATTAAATCATTAAATAGTTATTATTAGTATTCTCCTTAGGAAACGTTACTGTCTATTTCATAGGTGTGGGAACTTTGCTCCAGTTACACAAATTCGCAAGTAACTCAGTCTAGGGATTTCATAAATTCTTGTTAAATCTGAGTTAACAATTTTAAACCAACTTAAACTACTCATACACTGGACAACTTGTGAATATCTTGACCTCATTTTTTTTTTCCTTGATCCAATTAGTTCAATTCTTTTCAAGTTCTCAACCTTGACTTTCTCCAATTTTCTTCCTTTTCCCTTCCTTTTGGATGTCTGTTATTGTTGTAGGGGCTGAGAACTTAACTCAGGAGCTCATACATACTAAGTACATGCTTTACCATTGAGCTAGGGCCTACGCCCTAGATTTTCAAACTTCTTAGGCTTGACAGAGGCAGTCTATAAGGTGTGGCAGCCTCTGGCTCTTGCTTGCCTATGTAAAGGTAGAAACCTTACCACCATGGGCACCTTGAAGGAAACTACCATGAGCCTCACTGATTCCTGCAAAAATTAGAGGCTTTGTCACAGGTGATGTCCAGGACCATGGACATATACAGTGAAACAGCTCCCTTGCTTTTGTGGGCCTGGGATGGCAATCCAAGCTCTGTGTTCCTGTTATCTATTGAGGCCAGAGGTGGGAGCAAATAGACTCAATTTCACTCAGTGAACAGAGGCTTGAGGAGTTAACACCTTGCAGCACCAGAAGGAGCCCAGACCCAACTTCTGTCCTACCCCCTCACCAAAGCAAGTTGTCCATGTCTCGTTGCTCACTTTTCCTGCCATGCCTTCCTGGTCCTACCATGTGAGTTGTCTAGGGTAGATATCATGATCTTCAATAAAATTAGCCTTTTATTTTGGAGGGAATTGTCTTTTTTATCATGTATCACACCTTGAGTTGTGAAAAGAAGAACAGCAATGTCCTTATTCTTCACTGTATCTGTGAGCCAAATCCTGGGCACCCAGAGATGTGGTCGAGTCAGCCCAGGAAAACTGTCCTCCATTGGCCTAGCCTGTAGTGTTTATCTTCATAGGATGCAAGGGATGAAAAGAAAACCAGCTAATCATCATTCTACACTCACTTGTCTTCGTAGTCATTCTATGGCAGAATACTTTTTAAGAGATGCAGTGAATAATGTGGCAACTGTTGTACCCTAAGCTGATGGCTCATTACAGAATCACCTGGAAGGCTTGCTAAAAGAGGGTGATGAAAAGTTACATTTCTTGTTATATAGGTCTTGCTTTATCTTGGTCTTATCCATGCAGCAGAAAAATATAAAAACGAGATATAAAAAGTAAGGCCACATTAATATGCTGAGCTGTAAAAGGCTCAAGTCAACAACTTCTGAGAAGCCGGGCGTGGTGGCGCAGGCCTGTAATCCCAGCACTTGGGAGGCTGAGGCAGGAGGATTGTTGTGAGTTCGAGACCAGCCTGAGCTACAAAGTGAGCTTAAGGTCAGCCTGAACTGCATAGTGAGACCCTGTCTCAAAAAGACAAAAAAAAAAAACAAAACAAAAAAAACAACTTCTGACATTGCCAGTCCTGCAGATAACCCACTACTATTATGGACTGCTGGAATAAATTGGATTACTTTCTTGAATTCATGCACCTACAATATTTAAATTGCAATGGAATATCCTTCTCTGACAAAATTAAACAAAAAGAATACAAAAGAAGGACCATTTTGTATCTGTATATACAAAATAGATAGGATAGATATACAGCTACACCCATGTCTGACAAAAGTAAATAAAAAAGGGGGATATAAATGAAGGACCATTTTGTAGTGAAAAAAATATATATATAATATATATGCAAAATAGTTAGCATAGATATACAGCTCCTTTCTCTTAGTTCAATGAGAAGAAAGTTTTGAACTAATAGTGTTTAGATAAGATATCATGTCTGCATCTTTGTCAGTTTTCCTGGGCTGACTAGACCACATCTCTGGGTGCCCAAGACTTGGCTCACAGATAAAGTGCAGAATAAAGACAGTTGCAGTTCTTCTTTTAGCAACTCAAGATGTGAGATAAAAAAGATAACTCCCTCCAAAATAAAAAGGGTAATTTGATTGAAGATCATGATATCTACCCTAGACAACTCACGTGAATGACAACAACATGCAATGTACTAATTATTGTAACTGTCCTACTAACCTTTTTTGAAACTCTCATCGCTATTTCTTTCATAATAAAATTAATATAAAATATGAATGATGAGGTCTTTCGCTGATCCAGTAGGTCATGCAGGGCCTGAGAATTTCCCCTTTCAACAACTTCCCTAATGATGCTGATGCAGTTGATCAAGATTGAAATGTCCTAAATCTGCCATTTCCAGTTGTTCTGTATCATAAAGAAAACACTTACTGGCCTTCATACCTGTTTTTTATGTCCTTCTGGAATTGTTATACTTTGTTAAACTACTGAGGAGCATACACTTTTACTTTGTATTCTACAGTCTTAAGTTGATGTTGTGTGTGTGCACTGGGTTACATCCTCAGCCTTTCTGAACCTCAAGTGGCTCCCACCAGAGTGCAGGTCAGTGGCATTTCAGTCTCTGATGTCCTATATGCACTTGCACCTGGCTTTTCCCTCTGAAGTTACAGTGAGTTCTTGAAAGGTCATTCCTGGGCAACTCGATGGTGACACTGCAGTGTACTCCAGCACTTTCACAGCTCCATCTGAACACACTGTCTTCTAGGCATTGGGTATTTTAGAAGATGCCATCAATGTTTTGTCTTATTACGCTAATGGCCCTGTAAATAAAATGCATAATCTAAAAGACTCAGGCGGGGCTGGCAGTATAGCAAGCGGACTAAACACTTGCTTAGGTAAGCACAGGGACCAGGGTTCGATCCCTGGTTCCCCATGCTGCGCCTCCCGGCCCCACCTGCAACCCAGGCATGGTGACAGCATGCCTGCAATCCCAGCAAGCAAGGAGGGAAAAAAGCAGAAAGATCACTGTGATTGTGGGCTGCATGTATAGTGAGACCCTGCACCAAAAAAAAAAAAAAAAAAAAAGACTCAGGTTTTTAAAATTAAGCTTTTAGGGGCAGGGAAGATAGCTCAATGGAATAAGTGCTTGCCTGGCAAGCTCAAGGTCCTGAGTTTGATCCCTAGTACCAACAACAACAAAAAAAATCTTTTCACTCAGTAAATGATTATTGAAGCAGTTTGCACCATTTGACTGCTCTTCTTCATTTCCAGTGGGTGTCTGTCAGAAAGACTGCCAAGGAAAGTGTGCTCAGCGGGTCATTTATCCTAGGAGCTGTGGAGGCTGAGCCAGGAGGATCACAAGTTTGAGCCCAAACCAGGCAACTTAGTGATATCCTGTCTCAAAAACCAAACAAGTACTAGAGATGTACCTCAATGCAAATTCCCAAAGTTCAATCCCTTGTACAAAAAAAAAAGGACTACATTATTTATAAAATTAACACAATTTGAATATTATAAAGCACATGTTAACAACAAACATAAATAACAACAAAAAGTTTCCCCAAACTCTGCAATTATACAAAAATATGTAAAAGTAAAGATAGATTTTACCAACAATTTATGTATAAAAGCTAGATGCCCCTGGTTGTCCTGTCCTCCAAGGCTGCCCTTCTGTGGCACATAAGCACTAAAGGGAAAGCTCTTCCAACCCTTATGCATTTACATAATGAGACTGTCTAGAGCTCATTACGTCTAGGCAGCACGTCCTGGGTCCAGCCCTTGCTTTATACCCGTGACACTGGTCAGCATGCTTAGACTTCACAGCAGCCTTGTGAGGTAGGTACTGTCCTTATACCTGAGGAAACTGAGGCTTAGAGATGTTTGGACATGTTATGTGAGATCATACCTTCATGATATTGGGTATAGCCAGGATCACCTTGGTGACTAGGTACTTATTTTTTTGAACTTGACTCCATTTTTTGTTGTTTGTCTTGGTTAGAGTAGGAAGAGTTTATTGGGCGAAAGAAAGCTACTGTCTGAGAGGGACAGAGGAAGCCTAGAAAGTGGATTATCCACCATCCCTGCTTCTCAAAGCCACAAAGTGAAGTGGGTTTAAGGTGGGAAAGAACTATAATCAATCAGTAAGATTATCAGGGTGAGCTGGGACAAAGCTGTGGACAACCAGTAAGCATACAATAAGTTTAGTCACTGGGGTAATATTGATTAAATGGGGATCGAGTGGGGAAACAAATCACATAGCACATGAGCAGAAAGGAATTTCCTGGAAGGGGTGGATTAAGGAGGTTGGTCTTCCACCCCAAGGTGATTGGTGCTTAGAACATCAGACCAATCATTGCTGTTCACTTGTAGGGCAAGAACATGCCTGAGCAGCTCCTCTTTTCTGCAAGTCTGGTCTTCAATGGCTGAGCCTTCAGCCATAGTGTCTTCTGCATTTATCACTCAAGGGCCCAGCACTGGCTGACTGCCTACAATATCTGTACCTAACTCAGCTATCTATAATATTCCCCCATCTGAAGAAGTAGCCCTAACTGCCATGAGGGGGCAAGGGTTAAAGACTGATCTGGCTACTTCCAGATGAAGCAGCTTGTAGCTGTGATTGGCAGACAGAGATAATCCACAAAGGGTCTATCTAAAGGTACCACATGTTCTTGTCTTGGGAAGACATATCGCTATTCAAGTCGGTGAAACACGTTTCTAGAATATTGTTGCTATTGGCAGGGCAAGTTTCATTTTTGTCAATACTTTTGATACTCCTGCCTTGTAACCATGCAATCCTAGTGTGCATCATCCTATCCATCCATGGGGAAGCCAGGGCCACAAACTGGTTCTAAAGGACCAATGAATGTCACTAGGGGCTTTCCATCTAACTCAGAGGTGATTAAACTAGCTTATTTTAAGCCAAATAGTAAGCCTGTAAAGATGTGTGTATATATTGTTTGGGAGTGTCCATCCCAAATATTTAGTAGAGTTAGGCCAATGAGACTAGAAGTGATTCTTCTGTTCCCAACTACTAAGATGCCCTGTAGTGGGGGATAACCTTAGCTAATCATTCCATATCTGAGAATATCCGTCTTGATATTTATGATTGTCAGCCATCAGGGTAAGACCCTTGCTTTTATTTAATAAGGGTGCTACCAGAGCCTTTACAGAAGCTTTAGTAGAATTGTTAGAAAAAAATCTGTTATGTCCAGGACCCTTAAGAGAATAGTTTATAGGTCACTCAGCTAACATGTAATGATGTACTAAACTATAAGCCACTGAACTCTTTTATAACTCATCAATATAGTCTGGTAGTTTATTTCAACCATTTGAATGGGGATATCAACCTAAAAAGTCCAGATGTACTGAACAAGGGGAGCAGGTCACATATCCAACAAGATTTTTTGTCGTAATAACTATGCACATTCTTGTGCTCACCTTAAAAGTGAGCTGCATTCTCCCTTACATGGAAAGTGATTAGTAAAAAGGCCAACAGTCAGGGGCTGGGGAGATGGCTCAGTGGAATAAGTGCTTCCCTGGCAAGTGCAAGGGCCTGAGTTCAATCCCCGGTTCCGCAAAAAAAAAAAAAAAAAAAAAAAAAAAAAAAAAAAGGCCAACAGTCAGTAACATCTTAGATTATTAGAAGACTTTTTTAATAACAATTTTAAGTCTTCTGTGGGTTCACAGGAACATTCTAATGATGGTTGCTCATGTTCAGCAACACCATCTGGTTCTCAGGTCTTGGGAACCAACTTGAGTTGGGTGTGGTATATCAAGGAGTCCAGGCCTGCTATCCTGCCAGCTGGTGGAGGTGACAAGATTGCAGTATGTTCCTTCCCAAGCTGGCTCTAGAGAAGGGGATGATGAGGGCAGAGACTTTGTCAGTATTAAGATTAAATATATGATTTCCCTTTTTTTTAGGCTGAGCTTCCACTAGCTATAGAAGAGTCTCTTGGAATTTAGCCAGTAAGTTGACATCCTTCATCTGTCTTTCTATTGAAGAGAAAATCATTAGTGAGGGCATCCATAAAGCATTTCAAGTGGACCAAGGCCTAGACCTTGAGGTGTATTTCTTATTTGGATAAGCGCTAAAGTTAGTACATGAGGCCACTGTAGGTGGGTCTCCTGACTCATCTTGTGAAGATGTCTCCTTCAGGTCTCATTCATTATTCTACCTTTCTTAATGATCATGGCCTCTATGAATAATAGAGGCGATAGAGAATGTCAAGTGCCTGAGCAATACCCTGTGTAACTGTTGTTTTAAAAGAAGGCCCATTATCGCTCTGTCAGCTCTTAGGAAGTCCAAATCTGGGAATGATTTCTGAGACTAAAACTTTTAGCACCTCTTAAGCATTTTCTATTCTATAAAGAAAGGCTTCCATCCAGTTTGTGAAGGAATCTAGTCAGACTAATAAGTATTGAATTCTTTTATTCTTTGGCATATGAGTGAAATCACACTGTCAGTAGGTCTAGAAAATGTTCTTAAGGGACTGGAATAGCAATTATAACTCATTGGCTCTTAGACCCCTCTATTAACAGAGTCTGTTATCTTCTCTTAAATCCCTATAGTTTTAGCTATAATTATCTCCAAAATTTTGATGACTTCCATCCAATTGTCTCAGCGGAAGACCTCCAAATGATGTAAGGGAATGAATTCCCAAACTGCTAGATGTTTGAAATGATGAGTTCATGAAGAATGAATTCAAGCCAGTCAGGATAGCTCAGTGGACTAAAGCACATGCTTAGGCAGATGCAAGACCCAGGTTTGATCCCTACTGGGCTGTGCTGGCCCCACACCCACCGAGCTGAGAAGGCAACTGAGACTGGGCGTGGTGGTGCATATCTGTAATCCCAGCACTTGGGAGGCTGAAAGTAGTAGGATCACTACCAGTCTGATATGTGTAGTGAGATCCTGGAGACCCTGTACTAAATGTTTTAAAAAATAAATTCTAGGCACAATGGAGGTTAAGAGTAGGAAAATCTTTTGAGAGAAAAAAAGCTTTTGTCTAAGAGGTACGGAATGGGGCCTGGAAAGCGAGTTGCTCCTCAGGGTTTTTCAAAATGTAAGTTTATTTTAAAAGAAAACTTCATGTCTCTGCTGTAAATGGAAAATCAGTTTTACTTGCCATAAATGGGAAGTAACTATGAAAATGGATCCAATGGATGCAAAACAATGTTCTTAAATCGTATTTTGATTTTGTTGCCTGCCAAAGTTTGAGATTTAATCTCTCTTTATTAAGAGGAAGAGGGGTGGATATGCAATAGAGAAAAGCAAGTGTTATATAATTAAAGATATATTAAAGCAAAAATATGATAGTACAAAGCAAAGAAAAAAATAAGCATGTGTATTAATGCCACAATGAGACTTTCTTTTTAACATAGTCATAATAAGCAAACCTATTTTTAATAATAGGTTTTTCACTTTGGGATCTGGTTCCCATATCTGATTGTCTCTATGCCCTGTGTCATCTAATTGCCCTGAGCCTTTTATGAACAATCATGAAGGCTTAGCCATAGCATTCTGGCGGCCTGGCCTGCAACAGTACCTCCCAAATCAGTATGATCAGGGGTCTCTTCCTGCCGGCAGGGACCTCCCAAATCAGTATGATCAGGGGTCTCTTCCTGCGGGCAGGGGCAAGGGTTGCCAGGGGCCTTAGCCCTGGGAGCCTTCTCTGGGTTCTTCTAAATCCTTCCTTTGTTCTAGGTCATTAACAGAGCAGGCAGCAGTGGGTGGTATGGCAATTCTCATTCAGCAGTGGCAAGAGAGTGTTGGGGTGTCTGTGACAGGAGAAACCTGCTGACCTGCCTCGGGCCAATGCCGGGGAGAACAACAGACTAGGGGCTTCAAATAGAAACATGTTAAGATGGTAGGAAAATATGGGCAACCCCAAAATAATGTCCTCAGAATTCACAGGGGAGGGTGTGAGCCCAGGTGCTTCGGGGCCTGCAACTTTACAGTGCATTATAAGCACCAAGAGGCAGTGGGGCCCAGGCCCTTGGTGCTGTCCCTCCAGGCTGGGCTGCTACAGCCAGACAATCCCTGCACCCTGCTCTTAGCCTCCTTCCCCTTCTCAGCTCTGTAAGCTGGCACTAGCTTACATGGAGATATGTCACCCATATCTCCATGGTCTGGGCCACAGACCAATCTACAAAGTGACGATCCTATCAGCTTCAGTGCCATCCATAATTTGCTGAAGTGTTGGTAGCCTTCCTTAGAAAAACAGAAAAATGCGACTCTCTTGCCAGGCTCTGATTACATCAATACTCTCAAAAAAAAAAAAAAAAAAAAAAAAAAAAAAAAAAAAAAAAAAAAAAAAAAAAAAAAAAAAAAAAAAAAAAAAATCCATACACAGGGAAAATAGCTCCACTTAGGCCTTTGGTATGTCTCAAGGGGATTTTTTGTCCATGAGACAGCGCCTGCTGAGCTGCAGGCTGTGGAAAAATGACTTGGCCTTTATAGCCCATCTTCTCCAGGAGGATAATGAGGACGAAAACAAAATAGGAACTTGAGTGACAGATGAAAGCCCCCTGCTGAGCTGTGTGAGAAGGGCCAGATGCATCCGGAATGTGAAGCCCAGACTCTCACAGCAAAGGGCGGGGTACAAGGTCCCAGTCTGCTGAGGGGACAGCAGCGATTCTGAGTCCCAGCAGGAATGAGCCACCCAATTTTGTGTTTACTGTGACTGTAGCGTGAGAAATTAAATCTCATCTTCACAACTCATTCTTGGAGCTCTTTCCAAAAAAAGCTTGAAATCTTTTTTAGGGGAAATTTTTTCCTACAGGGGAACAAATAATGCCCATAAGGGCCAAGCTGGGTAGGGCAGGGAGTGAGAGACCAGGCAGGTAGGGGGCTGAGGACACCTGTTTCTTTTCTTTTTCTGTTTTTTAGTACCAGGGGTCGAACTCAGGACCTTGCACTTGCCAGGCAGGTGCTTATGCTGCTGAGCTATCTCCCCGGCCTGCGCCTGTTCATTTTTTAACAGGTGCAGCTCCTGTCAATCATCAAAATGCAGCAACACAGGCACAGACTTGTCAGATGTGCCAGGACAAAATACTGTTTTCTGCACAATGATACTGGCCCTTCCTGCTAGGTCCTGCCGACCGAGGCACCAGAGGGAGAATGGATGGCAGAGACTGGCTCCTTCCCATTTGCATCACCCCAGCAATTACTTTGGCAGCAACAGCCTTGGCATGCACCTCAAGAGTCTCAGCAGCTGGCAAGCTGCCCTTGAAGTCCCAGGGATACGGTCCAGCTCCATGGTTCCAGTAAGAACTTCCCTCCACGGAGGGCGGCCACCTTTCCCAAGAGCAAATCCCTGAAAGGGAAATCAGCAACCACTGAGAGGCTGGCGCAGGGCAGGAAGGCCTGGCCCCTCACTTCTAGGCAGGACTCATCAGCCCCCGAGCTCCCTGGAAGACCCGCAAGAGCCCTTGAGCTTCAGCCCCTTGTGAGTGAGCCTCTCCTCACCCCCAGGTCCTACAAAAGCCTCTGCCTCAGCTGCTGCCTGCAGTTCTCCCACCCCAAATGCGTGCGTCATGGAGCCCAGGCCAAGCCAAGCTGCTACAGTCTGAAGCATAGAGCACTACTCTCACACATGAAGCAGGTAATGAAATAGAAACACTGTTACATTTACCAAAAAGTATTCAAAGAAAAAGAAGAGGAAAGGAGTGAGGGTCAAAGAGTAAAGACAGAGCAAAGCGAGGATGACTGAGCATGACATGAAATAGCAAATGGAAATAAAACAGAGTGTTCCAAAGCAAGGTGGTCACTCAGGGCGTAATAACTTCCCTGGAGCTTGTCCACAAGCATCAGCACGTGCCTTTCCTCTGAGTGCAGGAGCCCCAGTGGTCATCTCAGCCTGCTTGGTCTCTCAAATGCAAGCTGATCAGAAGAAACACTGCCAGGGAAACAAACTCGAACTCACTCCACCGGCAAGAACTCCATGGCCTCGTGGGAGGGGATGAGTGTTCGCTTTACGTCTGGGTCTATATCTGCCCCTGGCAGGTGACATGGGTTAGCAGCAAAAAGCCCTGTGCTTCCACTCTGTTAAGCAGTGCTGGAGGGACAACTGATGGAAAAGCTCATCTAGTCCCAACTTCTAGGGAGGATGCCAGACTTTGTCCTTCGGATACCTGCCCAGCCCCACTAGAAAAGAGGGCCAGCAGCAGCAGAAAGGACACCATACTTTCATTGTACTGCACTGGCTGGAACAGAAGAAAAGATGGGTGCTGGGCAAGCGTTTGTAGCTTTTACAGGATGTGGTACATGAACCTTCACAGCATGTCCTAAGGTAACTCTGGGGGATCAATGCCGTTGCCTTTTTTATTAAAGTATAACACATCCGTTTCCAGCTACCTTCCTCCGCCACTCACCCGTGTTTGTCTGGTCAGCCAGTCGGTCAGAATCACGTCATCAGGGTAAGCTGTGGGAGGCAGGGGTCAACCACATTGTAATCTTTAACTATATTACTTAAAAGCAACTGGAGAAACCTCATTTTAATATTCAACTTCAAAGAGAGACCAAAGGCAAGGGGATTATTGTAGTAATGCCTATAGACACATTAGAGAATAACATGTTGAAGGGCATAAAAAAAATGAAACAAGCAAGACCTCTATTTATCAAAAGCCGGTGGCCATGCTAGTTCCTATCCGGTTTTAGCCTGGCCCTGGGCCAGGAGCAGAAGAGACAGAGAAATAACAGATGGCAAAAGTGTGGGAGAGATCACAATCTTTCACATGTCACTAAGTCACATCTGGATGCATCTTCTGACTAATAGGAAAGCAGAGAAATCAGACTCGGGGGACAATCATTCCAGGGCTTGATTTCCTGGAATGTTACTGTCAGATGAATGGAAAAATCAGACTCCTAATGAAGACACACACTTCTACTGCACACATGAACTTCAGCTAAAGTTGGCAGTACTTACCTGGTCTGTTTAACAGATCCAAAAATCTGGGAATATTTCAAATAACATGGCTCAACCATAGGCAGTCAGGCACACTTTTAAAAAGTATAAAATTATAATGATATAGTTATTTGTCACCATATCTATTTGAAGAAAAATCTAGGACACAGCTTCTTTCAATTCACCATTCGGCACTTGTGCCACTGCAGAGTTCTTATACCTCACAGCTGGTCCAAGGGAAAGAGGTGAGAGAGACACAGTTCTTACCTTGATGGGGTTATAGTCTCACTGGAAACAGAGACCTTGCAGCAAGTATATATTGATAGATGTGTGGTGTGTTATGCTAAAAGAAACTAATCTTATCTAAGAGCCAAGAAAGGCCTCCCCCTAGGAAGCTAACTGCCCTCTGAGATCTCAACAAACAAAAGAGAGTTGGTGTACAGGAAGATGAAGAAAGTTCCTGTAAAGAAAGACATCCCTAGAAGCCAAGACAAGCAAGAATACAACATACCTGAAATGGTGTGAATAGCCGCAGATGGGAAGTTATGCTGGGTAGGGAAGCAAGGTAGGCAAGGACCATTCTAGCAGCTCTCGATTTATTTATTTATTTATTTTTGGGCAGAACCGGGGATTGAACTTAGGCCCTTGCACTTGCCAGGGAAGTACTTATTCCACTGAGCCATCTCCCCGGCTCCCCTAGCAGCTCTCGATTTAGGCTGTTGGTTTATTTGCTTAACTGGTTTTTTTTAGTTTGAGATCTTGCTATGTAGTGCATGTCAACCTTGAAATTGTTAAGTAGCCCAGGTTAGTCTCAAACCTGCAACCTCTTGCCTTAACCTCTCAGAGCGCTGGGATTACAGGCATGTGTTGCCATGCCAGGCTGATGTGCAATTTGACATTTAGATTTACATAACAAAATCTAAAGGGCCAGGAAGACCCTTCAACTGCAGGGAGAAGACAAGATTGGAGAGGCATAGGAGATGGTGTGGAAAGGTGAGTAAGGAGACAAATGCCCTTGTCCAGAAGCAAGATGACAAGAGTTTGGGTAAAGGAGGGGGAAGGGGCAAGAATGACTCCAGATTTTCAACTTGCCTAGTTGGGAGGACAATAACATCTTTCTCTTAAGCAAGAGATACATTAAGAAAAGCAGGTTTGGCATGGGTAATGGAATGACATTGAAACAGAAATTAAGCTAGACGGCAAGTCTAACTTTAGTGTTTAATTGTTTTCAGCCTTTTGTGTGGATATGTTGAGCAGGTTGTCATAGCTTTGGCTTGAAACTTGTAGAATACACAGATAAAGATGCCATAGATATAGGCAATATGCAGATAGAGGAAGATGCAGAAATAGAGCTATGAGAGTCAGCAGTAAATGAGATTATGTGTATCTGTGGCTCTCAAACATTTTTGTGGTTCTGTCAATTGAAACTGAAGCCTTGCATATGCTAGGCAGGTGTGCCACCATTGAGCAGCACCCTTGTCCTCTCAAACCTTTTTGGTATGATCTACAAATCTACAATCCACAGTGGACAATGTCTTTTCTAACACACACACACACACACACACACGCATGGGTGTGCGCCTGAAACAAAAGATATCTTGAATAATTCAGGCCACCTTGGCCATGGTAATGTTCAGTGATGCTTCTCTTTCTCTGAAGCTGACTACACACCTGTAATATTGACATAATGACCTGTCCTTGGGTTACTATCTACAGCTTGAAAAGTTCTTAATTTACAGAATATAGAAGAAGAAAAACAAAGGGACCAAAACAGAGCCCTGAGGCTGCCCACTGTGTAAGGGCCCATCGGAAGGATAGTGCGCACAAAGCAGATAGAAAACCTCCAATAGAGAGAAGGATGAAAAGAGCCCAAATATCCACAAGGGCTTTCCTCGTACTTGTAAGATCAATATAGCAGTTCTGAGAGTCACAACTTCACCAGGTAACCTTTGAAGACAGGAAACAGTAAGTCTTCACCATGGGCCTCATTTGTAGATCAAAAAATCACTGGACCCCTTTATAGAGTGCTGGGATCAAACCCAGGACCCCATGCATGCTAGCCAGTCACTCTGCCACCGAGCTACACATCCCACTTCTAAAAAAAAGCATTATTTTAAAAACACTCACCAACCTTCCCTTTGGTTTCATCAAACAAGATTTGTCACACATGGGCTTATACGAACTACTGATAAAAGGAGTAGGATGAGAATGATAGGGGGAGGCTGGTGAGTGTCCTTGCCCGGGGTGGCTGGGAAGGTGATCTCTGAGAGCTCAGTAGAGATGCAGAATCTCAAGCTCTCCCCTAGTTCTGGGGGGCTCTCCAGGTTCCCCAGATGAGCCAGGGGTGTGAGGAGCATCAGGCCGGCACCCCAGCAGTGCTCTCGGTGTCTGCCACTTTGGCTCAGGTGGCCCATGCTGTCCTTGCTAATCTAAACTGCAAGTGACATTTTGAACTCTGTGTTTTGAATGAATAATAAATGAGTCCCATATTGTTTGGTGCAGAAAGTGCACAGATATTTTACAATAAGTTTTTCTCACCTTTTAGTTACAAGTTCACTTGTGAGGTATTGGTGAGCTCTGTGGACACCACCTACAGAATGATCATAATCATTGTCCACCACTGAAGCATTTTCAGTTTATTGCTTCTTTTAAATTCTATCATTTCCCACCGATGAATAGCTGACACTAAGGAGATGTGTATTTAATCTTTCCATTTATAAAACAGACTTTTCCTCTCTGGTACACTAACATTTTTCCCTTTTTCAGTTTTCCCTCCTATTCTGACTCAGTGTTGCAAACATACAAACAAATATCACTGAGTTCTGGGGAAATATATACATTGTATGTAATGTACTTATGAGAAAGACTTTTATAGATTATAGCATGAAGTTATAGATATTTTTCACAGATAAAATGAACACGGATTAGTAAAGGAAAGTAACCAGAGTTTCTTATTAGACCTTACTAGAAAAAATATCGAAGGCAAATATAATGTTGTAAATAAAAAATATACAAAAAGTAGTCACCATGATACACATAAACAAAAGACTGGCTGGAAGGACACCTACCCTAGAGATGCTGGGGAAAAGCCAATACATAAACTAAAGTGCTGCCAAGTGACACTTATGGTAAAGTGTTAAATTCTTAACATAGACTCAGCAACTTAAGCAGCTTTGACTAGAAATAGACAGCCGTATTAGGCCCTCAGATCTTCCATGCCAGAGAGGTGTGAAATTATAACCCAGGGCTCACAATATCATTGGGCTTCTGGAAAGTTCTGCGTTCTTTCAAGCCATAATCAAGGTTTGAGGGTTTTCTTCGGTGTGTCTGTTTTTTGTGGTACTGAAGATGGAACCCAGGGCTTTCACACTGAAATATAGTTTCTAGCCCTTTGTAAAAAATATTTTCAGATAAGGGTCTCACCAACTTATGAAGTTGCCCAAGGCTGAACTTGAACATTCAGTCCTTCTGCCTCAGCCTCACAGAGAGATGAGGTGTGAGTGTGTGCCTCTGATTCCTGGCTTGTCTATTTCAAAAAAGAAAATAGCATAACCCCTTTTACTACTTCTTCAGAGGTCCAGACCCCAAATCAGAAGTTCTACCTGCTAGAACTTCTCTTCACTGAATAGTTCCTGCTAGAACTATTCACTGAGTCAGAATAGGAGGGAAAACTGAAAAAGGGAAAAATGTTAGTGTACCAGAGAAGAAAAGTCTGTTTTATAAATGGAAAGATTAAATACACATCTCCTTAGTATCAGCTATTCATAGGTGGGAAATGATAGAATTTAAAAGAAGCAATAAACTGAAAGGTCACCCTCTTGCCAAAGTCATAGAACTGTTAAGAATTGGGACAGAATCTCATCTCACAAACTCTGTCCAGTGTTTGAGGATCTGAGACAGAGGGTGTGGGGAACCTAAGAACAAATTTGGTTCAACAGTGGCAGAACTAAACGTAAGAGGGACAGTTAAAGGAATTCACATACTTTAGGATGAAGAAAGGAAGCACAAAAAGTCAATATGTATCATCATTGTACATTATATATAATTATGCATATATTATATATTTTACGAAGGCTTTACCCAAGCAGTTCTATTCAGTAATTTTTGTTCCTTCCTTAAAAACAGAATCAAATGTACATATCACAATTTATAAATTAGAAAAGGATGACCGTCTAATCCTTTTGTGACATTTTCCCTATTCATTTGTTCATCCACATTTATTGATCACCTCACTCATGGAGGGCACCTGTTCTGATGGTCTTGCTATTTTACTTTCGCAGACACAGGACACATGTTCTTCTAGGAAGCATAAATGCAGGTCTAATATCATGCTGGTAAAAAATGCAGCCACCTCAGTGTTAAAAGCAGTTTGCATATGTGACATTTCCATCTTCTGTCCCCCCAAATCACTTTTCCAGTCCCCTATTTCATTTCTCCTCTCACTTATTGTCTCAGTTACTTTTCTTTCATTGCCGGAACAAAGTACCTGACACCCAAAATTAAGGAAGGAAAGGTTTATTTAGTTCACAGTTTGAGGAGGTTTCAGTCCATACTCAGCTGGGTCCAAGGCAGAGCAGCACAGGGCAGAGGGCAGCCACTCAGGGTGGTGGAAAACAGCAAAGAGCAAAGGGAGGAGCAGCGTCTTGACAGTTGCAAGGCTCTCTCCCCTCCCTACCCTGTATCCAGGCCAGCTGCCCCAGGGACGGTGTAGCACGCACACTCATAATCCCAGCACTGAATCATGAATTAATCACAAACTCTAGAAACCACCCCAGTGGTTGCATGAGGCTTTGGGGGGACAACTTAGACACAAGCCATGAACAGGACAGCCATGTTCACTCTCTTCATGCTTTAAAACTAATTGATGACCTTCTCCCCAAAGGCTTCTCACCACTGAGAACCAGTCATTCTTACTTTTGCTCTAGCATAACTCTTACTGCACAGGTTGCCGTGTGGTTTACTCTTCTTCGCATTACGTCTGCTTGGTTGCAAATCTCACGGTAAGTTTTTAAAAACAAAAACCTCCTTGATTCTTCATGCTCCTCTAGAACTTAGTTCCCTGTCTGATGGGTAGAGTTAATGCTGTCCACCAGATATTTCTGGCTTTTCAAACTCTCCTAGGCATAGATTCCATGGCCCCTATGGCTAGCTGGAAACATATGACCAATTTTGTCAATGAATTCTAATAAGGTGATATATGGCACTTCCAGGCCAAAAGGTAAATTGCCAGTACAAGACCGTCAAGTTTCAACTTTTCTTTTGGTTATGTGAATGGCAGTGCCAGGAGAAAATCTGCTCCCTCTCTTGTGCCCTAAAGCAAGACTAATGTCAACAAACACAGTCCCAGCTGCGTTAGGACAGACGTGGCAAGGGAGCAAGGAATACACCTCTAATATTTAAGCCCACTGAGATTGGGATCGTTTGCTGTGAAGAAAATCCTAGCCTACCCTGCTTGACAAACTTGTGAATGTCAGCAGTACCGAGGAAAGGCTGTGAGCCAGTGAAGTTTTAGAAACCCGTAAGTGGCAATAATTAATAATTTTATCATCAGTCTTTAATTTATAATATAAAATTGCCAGCCTCAGGTTCAGATGTCAGGAAGGCATGATGGTGTGAAACAGAGGGTAGAGTGCACCGCCAGTGAGGTCAGGTGTGCAGAGCGTCCACGTGACCTGAGGAGGTGCTGGGCCTCCAGGCTGGGTGGCGGCTGACAGTACCCACCCTGCAATGCTGTGAGGACAAAAGCTGGCAAATAAAAGTGCTTGGCAAGTGGTGACACCCAATAAATTGCTATGATGACTGCTTTCAATGTATTTTTCATAATGGACCACATGAAAATACAAGACGCATATTTCAGCCTACGCTAAGCTACTTGATGTACCTCTTTTCAAGAGTAATTTCACCTCTCTGTTAAGGAAATTTGGGCTCATGTTGACTTAAAAATATTGACCACTATATATAAAGAGACGATTTATGTCTAAATCTTGTTTTTTTTTTCACTCTGTGAAAGAAATATTGTTAATGAATTATTCAATGTCCCCCTGTGCTAGACACCAGTGAGTCACACTAAATAAACAGAGGCACTGATACAAGAAAAGCGAGAACAAAAATAAGATGAAGGATTGGCTTTTTGGTATTTGCAGACTGAAAATGGGAGTCACCTACCTTTGAATCTCTCAATTATGTCGGACTGGCTTTAGCTCAGCGGTTCCTTTGACAGCATCTTGTCAATCATGTGGTCTGGTGGCTCCAATTATATCTACAAAATTTTAAAATGGGCTTGATGACAAATCTGTGCAGATGATTTTGTCTCTTTACTTTGCTTTCCAACATGTGTACAAGTACAGTGAATGATTTATCCATCCCCAAATACTTAATAAAGGTGTCTAACAAGCAAATCCCAGTCCTCCAACAGTTTATAGTTACTGTCATGGCATGTCCACAACCTGGCTGTGCTCCTGGCTGTAAGGAGACGGAACTTCAGTGCCTTGACATGAACAGAGAGCGAGTCATCGTCTGAGGCCGTAAATAGCAACTTGGGCATATCAACACCATGTTTATAATTCTTAATATACCTGCGACTGTGAAACACATTGCCCTCAGAAATGTTTTATACATATTGTGATATGTACCAGAAGAAATATTATGTTCCAGTGAATGGTTTTTATTTCCAGAGCTTTAATAAAGGGAGAGAAACCTCCGCATCCATTTTCTCCAATTCAAGTAATGATTCTACTTCTATTACGAGCAGCAGAAGTGTAGGACTGGGGAAATCGAGTCCTCAGACAGGAATGATCTCTTTGGGTTTTTCTCTTACTAAAGGAGCCGTATTCCCTTTTTTCCCCCTTCAGCCCTTAATCACTGTCCCTCCATTAATCTTCTTCTATTCAATTATAAAAACAATCAGATAAGCTAGGAACATTTATAAAACTACTCTGGCCCAGCTATTTCATTTGGTCTTAACATTCCACAAAAATGACATTTCTCTGTCTGCAACTATCCTACTATTTGGTATGGAAGAAACAAAAGAAAATTAGTCATGATACTCCAGCCTGATAAACTATGAAAGTTTGCCCACAAGATCATTAAAATATTTTTTTTTTTTTTGAAACCAGGTCATTCTAGTGAAAAGGCAAATTATCAAATAGATACACGACACGGTCCTAGCTTGGCCAACAGCACTCCCACGCGGGCTCACGCTCACTCAGAAAACCTTGGCGCCTTCACCAGCACGCTGCGCGCACCTGTCTACCTTTCCTCTCTCCTTACACAGCAGTGGAACGCCCGACGAGCAGTTACAATCACAAGTGTGAGATTTTAAAGATTTCCTGCAACACAGACCAGAGAGAATTGCACTGACTGAGTAATAAAGATAGAAGAAAAGCCAAAGGAAGGCTCCAGCAACGCCAGTTGTCTTTTAAACAGGAATGCGCGAGTGAAATAGCAAATTCAAAGTTAACCAGTACTATATGCAGTGTGGGGAGGGGCCTTGTCAATAGTTACCTGCTCCGTAGATTAAAAGATGTCATCACGAGCTGGCGGGCTAGGCTCCACCTTCCCATCTCCCTCCTAGGCTGGAGTTTGTGGCAGCGCTTGCTGTCCTGCTAAAGCGCCATGACTGCTTCGAACAGCGGACCCAAAGTCCTCTAGTAGAAGGGCTGACTGGACACAGAAGCCGTGCAGACCCAGATATATCCGGTATCAAGCATAGAATAAAGCACAGGAGGAGGCCCCACAGGAGGGACTCAGAATACTAATATTGCTGAGGTTGAGCAGACTGTGCTTCTGGGGGACCCGTTCATCTTGACTCCTGTGCCCCTCAGGCATGACCCTGGAAGTTTTAGTAGGTTTCTTGCTTTTTGGTTCAACACTGTGTATCCTAGATTCCCTGCCCGAGGCCCAGACTCAGTCATTTTTCCACAAAAATACTTCCTTCCTTTTGCTGGAAAATGGTGCATAGAGAGCACAGTCTGAGAGCTATGGATGCACTTTGTTCAGGGGGAGGGGGTTGTCACTGCCTCTAAGTGCATTTTCAGTAGTGGATTATATGCATTTCTCTGGAGAACAGAAACAGATTGTGACTTCATAATTGTTAAGCTCAAATTTAAGATTACACAAATTTTAATGTCTTTGATTTTTTTATTTGAATCTCCTTTTTCTTACGCCAAAAATCTCAGTCAGAACCTGCCAAATAGCTTGGCGGATTAAAGCAGGCTCAGGAGCTGGGTTTGGATTAAAGCAAGCTCAGGAGCTGGGGGTTTGGTCCCAGGGCCTGTCCTGCAGACCCGCCCCCAGAGCACCCTGAGACTGCAATTGAGACTGGGCGTGGTGGCATGCACATGTAATCCCAGCTCTTGTGAGACTGTAAACAGGCCAATCACTAGGAGTCCGATCTGATCTAGTAGTGAGACCCTCAACACCCTGTAAACTACAAAAAAAAAAAAAAAAGAAAGAAAACTCAGTTCATATTCACATTGACCTACTTGGTTTAGCCTACATTATCCATACCCAAATTTGAAAATGATACCCTATATTTGTAGTAATAAGATCACTGAATGCTTAAGATTTATTTGTAGGTTTTGTAGTACACTAGAGTCTTTCCCATTAAGTGAAAATACTGCATTTAAAATGTACTTAAAATAATCACTTCTGGGGCTGGGGAGAGGGCTCAGTAGAATAAGCACTTCCCTGGCAAGCGCAAGGGCCTGAATTCAATACCCAGTTCTGCCAAAAAAAAAAAAAAATAATAATAATAATAATAATAATCACTTCCCTTATGGTAAAACAACCAAATAAGAAATTAGGTTTATTTGTATCTTTTTTGGTTCAAAAGAAGAAAAACCTTAGGGGTAGCTTGGCTTTCTTAGTCTTGATTTAACCACTTCACAGTTTCCCCTGAGCATCTGCCTGGCAGCACATGTGCGCAGGCAGCCACTGCCCTGAGAGTCACACAGGTGTCGTCTCCACCAGGCAGTTCTTATATTGAATGGATTTGATAACATTGTCATTTTCATGTTTCCTGTTATATTGTTTTATAAAAACGAATGAAAAAAATGTACTTTTTGGCCATCTTGCATTTAAATAATTGGAGTGGTAAAAAAAAAGATGCCATTTGCAGTTATGTAAGATATAATAGAATTATTTCCATTTTTAGAATGATTTTTATTTTTATTTTATTTATTTATTTTTGAAGAACCAGGGATCAAACTCAGGTCCTTGCACTTGCCAGATAAGCACTTATTCTACTGAGCTATCTCCCTGGCCCCCCTGAGAACTATTTTTAAAAGGAATCTACAGCCAGACCTATCCTCCAATGTTGGCCCTCATGCCCTGCACTCTCTTTTTGGAAGACAGGAACCTGAAAAGTTAATTAATCGATACTTTCATTGCTTCTTTTTTTTTTTTTTTGGCTTGGAACTGGGGATTGAACTCAGGCCCTTGTGCTTGCCAAGGAAGCGCTTATTCTCCTGAGCCATCTCCCTAGCCCCCTTATTGCTTCTTTTTTAAATTGTATGCATGTATGCGAGCATGTATGCACACACGTGCACACACACACACACACACACACACACACATGCAACACACACACACTCTTCTGTCCTTTTCTTTTCATACTATGCCCTTCATTTTTTAGTTTGTCTTTTTATCTCACCTACACATCCTAGAGCGCATTCTCTGGTCATACAGAAAACTTTGCTTGTTCCTTTACAGCTCCATAGCATTGTTATTTTGATTTACCTTCATTTATTTTCTCTTTCTTATCAATTTTTTATTAGTACCTGCTTCAGCATGCGCTGATTGCATTCTCCCCGGGGAGTTGGTACAAGCACCTGGCACATCTCGCTTCTCTTCCCCTTCCCCAGGCCTCCTACCTTTTCTCTCCCTCTCTTGGTTCCCTTCACTTTTGGAAAATATCTACTTCCCTATCTCCTATTCTTTATCTTTGGTTTTGCTCTTTATAGTTTGGATTTCTCATAAAAACATCATATATTATTTGAATATTATGGTCTCAAGGTGCGTGCATTTCCTACAAATGGCTCAACTTTGTGCTTCTTTGTGAAAGACCCTACGTTTCCTAATTCACTCACCTATTGCTGGATATGTAGGCTGCTTCAAAAATTTAGGGTTGTGTTGCTACACACATGGATTTGCCATTGAACTATGATGTCTTTAACTCTTTTAGGATGACACCTAGAAGAGGAATAGCTGAGTCAAATGGAATTTCTCATTTCAGTTTTTTGAGGAATCTCCATATTGATTTCTAAAATGGATGCACTGGTTTGCATTTCTACCAGCTATGTGGAAGGATTCCTTTCTGCCTGCAGCCTTGATAGCATTTGTTACTATTTGATTTCTTGATGATCATTCTTTCTGCAGGAAGGGAGAATATGAATGTTGTTTCAATTTACATTTCCACTTAAACTCAACATTTTTTCATGTTTCTATTATCTATTTGTCATTCTGAGAAGTGTCTATTTTTTCCAACAGCCCATTTTTTAATTAACTCTTTTGATTGGAGGAATTCAAATTATTTTTAGTTCTTTCTATATTCTAGACACCAGTCTTTTTTCTGAAGAATAGCTGGCAATTTTTTCCCACTGTGTAGGTTCTATCTTCATTGTTTATTGTTTGCTATGATGCACAGACCTTTAAACTGAATATTATCCCATTTGTTAATTCTTAATGTTATTTCATGTGCTGTCAGGATTCTGTTCATAAAGCCCTTGACACAGTTTTACCTATTTTATCTCCCAACAGATTTTTTCTGTTGCAAAATTTACATCTATGATTCATTTTGGTTTTTTTTTAAGTTTTAATTAGGTTGTTTATTAAATTCTTTTTATTTATTTATTTATTTTTGCCTATGTGACAATTTGTGCTTTAAAAGCTGGTTAAACACATTCCAAAGATTTGATTTTAGTTCAATTTTGGGTGAGAAATAAAAGTCTGAATTCAATGTTCTGCAGGCAGAGACTCAGTTTTCCCAGCCACATTTAATAAAGAGCCCTTCTTTCCTCTAGTGAATATTTTTGGCTCCTCTATCAAAGATCTGGTAGGTGAACATGCTGTATCCTTTACTCTTTGCCATTAATTTACAGGTCCATTTTGGGGTCACTATTATCCTGTTTTTATCACAGTAGCTTTGTGATATAACTTGAAGTCTGTAATCCTTCTGCTTTATTCTTGATACCCAGGATTGTTTTAGCTATTCTTGGGCCCATCTAGTCCCATATGAATTTTAAGATTACTTTCTGTACTTTTATGAGAAATACAGTTGGTAGGTTCATTGGGATTACATCAAGTTTATATATCAGAGTTGGAAGTTAGCCATTTGGACTACGTTCATTCCACCTCTCCAAGACAGGTGACATCTTTGCATTTTGTGATGTATGCTTCAACCTCCTTTTCAGATACTGTAGTTCTTTGTAGTAGAGATCTTTCACTTCCTTGGCTCAGTTGACTGATAAATATTTCATTTGCCTTAATGGTATTATCCATGTTATTATTTTCCTAACTTTTTTCAGTGAGTTCATTATTGGTGTGCAAGATTGCTATTAATTTTTACATGATGATTTTGTATCCTTCTAAATTGTTGAATGTAGTATGTTGATGGACTTTTAGGGTCTTGGGTAGGAAGTCCATACACAGTGCACATTTACCTGGAACTAATGATAAATTGACTTGTTCCTTTCTTATATTCCTTTCTCTTGCCTGATCCTTCTTAGTGGCATTTCTAGTGTTATGTTCAACAGTGGAAGTTCCCATTCTTGTCTTGTATCTGATTTTAAAGGGGAAAACTTTCATGTTTTCCCCATGTAGCATTATGCTTACTGTAAGTTTGTCACAAGTGGCTTTTGCATTTTGCAGATTGAGATAAAGTCCTTCAGTATATATTTTCTTCAGTGTTTTTATTGTAAATAGATGCTGGAATTTTGTCAAAGGTGTTTTAGAAGGTCAGGCATTGTTTGTCCTTGTCTCAGCATAGGTGATATAATACATTTAGCGATTTGCATATATTGAGCTATCCTTACATCCCCGGGATGAAGTCATGATGTATGGTTGTTTTGAAGATTTATTTCAATGTTTTCCAGTATCTTGTTGAAGACTTTTTTTTATTTATGTTCATTAAACAAATTGGCCTGTAGTTCGTTTTTGTTTTTTTTTTAATTAAGTCTTTGCCTTGTTTTGTAATGAGGGCAATGCTAGCTTCTAGGGATGACTTAGTGAGTTCATCTTCCCTTTTTCTTTTCCTTTTTTTTTAATTTTTGCTTTATTGAAGTAAAAATATCAATGAGACAGTTTTAAGATACCTTGACAAGATGGATTTGATAAATTAATACATTGCAAACTGTTTTCATAATCTTTTGGTATCACAGAAGGTGCATACATGATATTATACTTACAGACATTATTATACCGTATGACTCTTATCAGTAAAGAAAGAGAGTGTAGCTGTTTGCGCATCTTATTTTTTATACCTGAATTACATCAAAGATTCAATAATTAATAGTTTCTACCTTGTTATTTTCCTAGTGGTTGTCCATAGTACTAGAAGCTGACATAATATCCTTCACCTTCTCTTTTGATTTTATTGAGAAGTTTGAGAAAATTTGACACAAGATCTTCCCTGAAGTTTTTGTAGAACTCAGTAGCAAATCCATTAGATCTTGGCCTTTTCTTTTTTTTAATTAAAAATGTTTTTATTAGTACATATTATCAGTACACAGTGTTTGGGTTCATCTCATTGAGTAGGTGCACGTACTTAGCGTATCTAATTCTTCCTATTCCCCATCGCTTCCCCTTCCTCCTCTCTTACTCCATCTCTAAATCCTCTTTTTTTTCTTGTGTTTCCTTTTTTTTATCCATTTCTTTCTTTTCCTTTTCTCTCCTGCTTCTTTTTTTTCTTTCTTTTACTTTCTTTGGTTCAGTTAAAAAAAATACTAACTACATTTATTAGTAGTGTGGATAGTTGGTACCTGTTTGTGGCAAAACTTAATTCTTCAAATATTTCTTTTCTCTCCATCTCTCTTCCCACCCTCAATCTCTTGACTCGCTCCCCATTTTTAGAGCTCCATCTCCCTATTTCCTTTCAGGAACATTTTCCTTTACTCTTTATTTATAGTTGTCATACAAGAAGAATCATATAGTAGTCTGGAATTTTCTTAATTGGTAGATTTTTTTTCCTTTATTACTGCTTCAATTTCATTGACTGTTACTTGATTATTCAAGGCTTTTGTATCACCTTGGTTCAGCTTTGGTAACTCATATATCTAGAAATCTACCAATTTCTTCTGAATTATCCAATTTATTTC